>QFDD01001235.1:0-26626 GCA_006871305.1 Vachellia collinsii
GAGATGATAAATATGTGTAAAGTCCATTTGGGACAGGCTTAGGGTAAAGTAGTTTTGAACAATGTCCTGTCTTAAGTTTGTTTTTTATTATAATGAAAATGTATAACATTGTTAAATGTAATTTTTTTATTTTTAAAAACAAAATAGAGTTATGTATGATTGGACGAAATAATTTGAATTTTTTTGATTTAGAAATTATTATTATAATGAATTTCGGGACAAGGGAAGGTAGAGTTATCTTGAGTACTAGAATCTGTGAATTTTTCCCAAAAAATTGAGTATAAATATAAAATAGGGGAGAGAGAAAGTGGCAAGATTATAAAAATGTGTGAAATGTAATAACGAAAATGTCGTTTCTTTGTCGACCAAACCAAAAAATAAATAAATAAAACCAACTCAGTAAGGGGGTTGTCCGTAGGGGTGAGCAAAAAGATCGAAAACCGAACCGAAATAATTCGGTTTTCGGTTTTTCGGTTCGGTTTCTATAAAAAAAAATCGGTTTTAATCGAAAGACTGAATTATATATATAATATATTTTGTTTTACTAAATTATTATATATAATTATATTTATATATTTCGTAAATAATAAATTATTAAATATTATTATTATATATATTATTATTATATTTTTTACATATATTATTATTATATATTTAAAAATTATTATATTATATTTAAATTAATAAATTATTAAATATTTTCTGTTAATTCGGTTAACCGAAAAACTGAACCGAAATAATTCGGTTATTTTGGTTCGGTTAATTTTTAATTTCGGTTTCGGTTCGGTTTTTTCTGAAGGGTTATTTCGGTTTTCGTTTTTTACCGAAAACCGAATGCTCTGGCCTATCTCTAAATTCAAATACTACCATATAACAAATAATTTTCTTGACGTACATATTAACAAATACATTAAAAACAAATAAGACTCACCTTATTTGCATTGTTTTCACTATAATAATATGGGGAAATTAAATTCTATACATGCACCACTGGATATATTTATATTAGCTTTTAGAAAATAACTTCTGTCTCGATTTGTTTAAAGTGATTTTAGAGAATAAATTTTTTAGAATAGTTTCTGAAAAAGTTGAAAAGAATAGCTTTAGAAAAAATTATAGTTTTCTCTTCAAATCATGGTTTTGAAAGCTAAAAGCTATTCTGAAGAATTTGAGAGTGTTATTCTGACTCACATAAAATTATGGTTTTGAGAGTAAAAAACTATTCTGAATTTTTGTAAGGTGTTTGTCTACTCTTTTTTTTTTTTTTTTTTAAATCCTTGAACCCAAACCATGGTTTCAAGCCATGTTACCAAATATAGGATATTCTACTCTTTATATTTTATAAAGATGTTAAAAACATTAAAATGGACTTTTTTCCAACATTAAAATTGATGTTACACAACAAAGTATAAATATTAACTCCCCTTTGTGGCGGACGTGTGTGAGACTCTTATTGGCTCGTTTTCGGTTGGGTTCATTGAAACCTGATTCTCTATTTATGCGTCCTGATCTGTAATATTCAAAAGTTTCTGGTATGCATATAACGACAATGCAAAAACTATAAATCCCATTCTCTGAGACTTCTTCACGTATTATTCTCTGAAACGAGAAGGATATGAATTATGCGGGAGAATCAGATGATTACAGATCAATCTGGACATTATCACAGAGCCCCAACCATTTTCTCGAAAGGTTATTATTACCTTCCTCTTATGGGAAATTGCTTTGGACATCGTCACAAGCCTGATCATACTCTCCCCTCTCACCCTATTTCAGGTACGCCATTATATAGACATGTATAGATCTCTCTGCTTTCTTTGGATTACCGGTTACATGTTTGGATGCGCAACATTATGTTATTCCGATATGGGAGTGATTCCTAATCCTGTTTGCCTTCTTCGAAGTTGTCGTTGTTTATGAAGCAGGAATCCAAGTGATAATATGATTTTCTTTTAATTATGTTAAACTTGTCTTCCTCCCTCTTGCCAATGAGCTGGGTTCTTCTTACTGACTATCTATGGCAAATGGATATGAATCAGTATCAGATTGGGAATCTGCTTTATTATTGTGTTCAGTTTGTTTCGTACGTTTCTTTTACCTTTTAGCTGGTTATTAGCAAATTGTCACTATGTATTTTCTTGGCAAATTATGTTGGAATGTATCTGTTTCCAGGGTGTTTTCTGTTGTTGTTAGTTGTAGCAGTTTCCATGTATTAAAGTTCTACGGATAAACAACTTTATCTTTTCAACTTTGTATTTATCGTATTGGAGATTATTCTCACTACTATACATTTTTTACTATGTTCATGGTGTTTTGCGTCTATCTTCTCCGCCATCGCAGAAAGTCATTTTGTCTTTCTGAAGATAACTTGTTTAAGTTGGCAATTGCACAGGTTGTTGGAAACATCCTCCTTTTTTTCCTTCAAATTATTCTTTGTTGCTCAATCTAAAGCGGCCTTTAGCTTTTTCCATTATGTCATCTCTCTCTCTCATGATCAATTTTCTTTTTCTGAAAATCGAAATGTTTTGCAGGTTCTACACAGGTTTCTAGTAGAAGCGCCCATTCCTATGCTCATTCGAGTCCGGTGAAAGGATACAGTGATAAAGCCAAACCTCAGACACTCCCTACTCCGAGATTTGAAGGTGTCATACTATCCACCCTACATCTGAAAGCCTTCACATTCAATGAGCTTAAGGATATTACTAGAAACTTTTGTCCTGATAATCTTCTGGGAGAAGGGGGATTTGGTAAAGTCTACAAAGGGTGGATTCATGAGCAATCCTTTGGACCTGCAATGCCTGAATCTGGAATGGCTGTAGCTGTAAAGAAGCTTAAGTCTAATGGTTTTCAAGGGCATAAGGAGTGGCTGGTCGGTCCCTTACTTTAACACTTAAAGCTGCTACTTTTGTTTTACATGGATCAGAGCTCATCGTAGATTTCTTTATTTACAGTCTGAACTCAATTATCTCGGTCAACTTCATCATCCAAATCTTGTCAAACTTTTTGGATTCTGCCTCGATGGGGATAGACGGCTTCTGGTATACGAGTACATGCCCAAAGGCAGCTTGGAGAATCACCTATTTCGCAGTATGTCCTTTAGTAGTATAGCTTTCAAAGAATAATACTCTTAACCTGGAACTGAAAGTAATTTCATTTACACTTTATAAACAAAACCAGCAGAATATTTGACCATTGCCATGTATCTGGTTCAAACAATGCCAAAAAATCAACTCTAGAACTGTAAGTTGCAGGGGGTGCACAACCACTTCCTTGGGCAACAAGGATCAAAGTTGCTATTGGTGCTGCTCGCGGCCTAGCTTTCCTCCATGATTCTGAACAACAAGTTATCTACCGTGACTTCAAGGCTTCTAACATCTTGTTAGATTCGGTATGTTGTTTAAGCAGTCGCATTAATATTGTGGGCACCTGGAGAAAAATGCTCATAAATTTACTAGTGGACTGTTGTAGACCTCCTGTACAATTAGCAAATATTATGGTCAGAAGAAAAGATAAGAAAATGTGTAAGGATGGTCCATAAAGGTCAAAGTTGTCTTCCTCGTGGCTTTAAAGCTGAGGTCAAAAAGCATACCTAGATTTATATCCCCAGTCCTTTTTAAATGTCTGATTGAAAGTTCATTTTAACTTCAACTATCCCGCATTTCAATGTCAATTTTCTACAAACGCAGGAGTTTAATGCAAAACTCTCAGACTTTGGTTTTGCCAAAGCAGGGCCCACCGGCGATCATACTCATGTTTCCACTCAAGTCCTTGGTACTCATGGCTATGCTGCTCCTGAATACATTCTCACAGGTTTGATGTGAACTTAATATCAAGGATTCCTTCAGAACCGTTTGTCCCAGTAGCCTTCAATCATTGAACTAGTTTTATTTGCTTAATCAATGTATCCTGAGTTCTTACCTAAATTATCTTCTGCTTTTCATACTGAATGGCTTAAATCATTGTTCTGGATGTCTGAGCTTTTCCTTGAAACTGATATGTGTGTGTGTGTGTGAGCGCGCGCGCAGGTTGGTTGACTGCGAGGTGTGATGTTTATAGCTTTGGGGTTGTGCTATTGGAACTACTCTCAGGACGCCGTGCCATTGATCCAACGAAACCCGGATTTGAACAGAATCTGGTAGACTGGGCAAGACCTTATTTGGGTGACAGGAGGAAGTTATTTCGGATAATGGACACCAAATTAGAAGGGCAGTATCCACAAAGGGCAGCTCATACAGCTGCAATTCTTGCTCAAAGGTGCATTAGCGAGGCCAAAGTCAGACCCCAGATGTGTGAAGTTCTGGCTACTCTTGAAGAGCTTCAACCTGCCAGAACCTCAGCTAGTCCATCATCTAGATCCAGAGCAGAGAGAAGCCCCTCGGTAAGCCCAGTGGCAGAGCGAGGTCATAGAGACACGTCCCCTTTGAGACATAATCATCATTCAACAGAGAGAATGCCTATCTCCAGCCACTTAAGTGAGAACACCGTAAGGTCCCCTTTGGCATCCCCTATTAGATCTCCCAAAGTAACGGTGTAACAAGATTGGATATCCTCTTCATGTGGTGGACGTCATCATTACATAGATTCCTTCTCTTTGTTGGTTGGTGCTGTTAGGTTTTGTGGTCTATGGCTTTTTAAAATGCAGATTCACGACTGCGGTCCCAGGCCTATCATTGGAATCAAAATACACACAAAATTAATCATTCAAGTGCAATTGCTTCAAGTTTCTGCATTCTTGCAACAAGTTTCCAGTGATATGTAAACGAGTCTGGAATACCATATGAGGATTTCTCATATTCCTGCACTGGCTTAGGTACGAATGAATTGGTTAAGTGGAGCACAGTGAGGTTATGAGTTTTATTTATTTGGTTGGTATCTTGTTTGGGTTAGTGTATAAACTAATTATAAGTTGATAAGTATATCATTCTTTATTCTTTTGTAATATTTATTATATTAAAACTATTGTTTTCTGATATTTGAATCTCAAAAACCTGTTATCTCACTTATGTATATAAAAGAATATCTTTATGGCCATTTTAAAGGATGATCTTCTCAAGTTGAAATGTTGTCTCATTAATTTTAATATGTTTTTAAAAATATTCCATCTCTCAAAATATGATAAAATTATAAAAATGAGTTGAATAAGTGTCTCCTCTGTGTGTGTGTGTGTGTTTCCCCCTTTACTATATATATAATTTAAATAATATATGTTATGATATAAACCTATAACATTAAATGAGACGTGTGCCTGTTGGAGAATGGAAATACTGAAAAAAAAAAAAAACTAGCGCCGGAATAACGTATTGGGAAAAAAAAATCAAGGCCACGGTGAAATGAAAAAAACAAAAAGTTGGGAGAATAACAATTGCAATTATGGAAAAAGGTTTATGGGAAAAACAAAATTACTAAAATTGATGAAAAGAATTTAAGTAACCATGAAACATAATAATTGAACTTGAAAGACAAGGAATTTATTAATGAAAAGCAAAAAAGGGATAAAAATCCTAAACTAAAGGACTTAGAAAGAAGAACTTTATTCAACCACTTAATATCCAAATGAACAGTAATCCTAAACAAACCATTAAGTGCTTATATATTTCCCCTGGTTTGACAATTTGTGATGGGGAATTTAAGAGATTCCTCATTGGATGGTGAGTCCTGTGTCTCCAATTCAATAGCGGTATACATCTTGGTACAACAGAAGATATGGTTGTTGCCCCGAAGTTAGTCAACATATTTGGTTTAGAATTTCCCTCTCTTCAGCTCATAAGTTCAGTCTTAGATTCTTTAGCATTAGCGTAAAAAAAGAGCTCAAAACTCTGGAAAATGCAGTAAATAAATGGTACCTTGCACATCGTAAAAGTAAAAGATCGAAGGCAATCTCAAAGTCATTCTAGCTACATCATAACAAGAACAACAGTCATATAAATATATACAAGAACAAGAGCCCTAAAGCATTAGTTCGATATATTAAATATTCCCTCCATAACTATAAGATTATTTAGTTATATTTTGTTGGATATATATATATATATTTATCACATTCTATATTTTATTCTTATTATTCTACATGATTACTTTTAAAAGTTATTCAGAATAACTTATCAAAATAATTAAACATGGTGTAGAAGCAATTTAATATTTGTTGTATCAATATTTCATTCTACTATTTTTTTATCTTAGATTTGTAATTCACTAATGTCTTTTATATAATCATTTTCATGTGCATCCTAAGCACATCCACTTTGATGAAAGTAAGAAAATGTCATGAGATTCGTGTGAATCATTTTGGTGTTCACTGTTCAACGCTAAACATGAATTTTTTTTTTTTGTATTCTTTCATTGCCATGTGCTTCATGTGAAAAATAAAAAATGTTTTCAACTTGAATTTAAAAATTATTTTTCATGAACGAAAGCTGCTTTTTTGTGTGTTACTTAATTTATAACATTATTTGTTAATGATTGAATTTTAATTTCAAATTATTAAGTCTAACATTTTCCAAATACAAGATAGCCAAGCCAATTTTTAGGAACAGATCGAATTTTGTAATTTAATTATTTAATTAGGAAATAGTCGGACACAGGGATCTTATTTCGTATTTACTACTAGCTATTTTAATTTCACCATTAGTTATGTTAGTCTTGTTATTTATTGTGTTATTTGAAAATTTAAAATATATATATATATATATATATATATATATATTAGGCCGCTAGCAAGGTTTCCAATCGGAGCTCCAGGAATTGTAAGCCAGCAAGTGTGGGGGTACTTAGGTGGCATTTTAAAAGAAAAATAAAAGTAAGGGGCAGTTAAATATTTTATTCAACATTTTAAGATTACAAAGACTAATATGAGATTATTGAAATTTGACACCCTAATTTATATTTATTAACATTTTCAAATGGATCATCAATATAACCCCCAATAAATAAGAATATATTTTTACTTACTGATTTAGGTCGTTGGAAGAAGATACTCTTAATAATATGAAGAACCATATAGTATTTACTTGAATTTGCGTTCCCTTCATAATTTTTTATTCCTAAAATAATGTTAATTACGATCCGAGTTAGTTGATTGATACAAAAAGCTATTTATCTAAGTACCTAATCTACTTATACCATCTTTCGGTCCCAAAAAAAAAAAAATCTACTTATACCATCCATTTGAATTATTTCAATTTAATTTTTTGTTTCTTAATCTTTTTTATTTTATGAAGATTATAAATATATCTTCTATTAATATCTTCTTATGATATTATAAAATTATTCTTAAAATTATTCTTAAAATTACTCTTAATAACTTATCATAATTTTTTTACAGATTCTATTTAGTTGTTTTTAAAAAATTTAAGCAATTAGTTTGATACTCAATATCGAATTCTAATTAGGAGAGATTTATCCTAATTGTAACTCATTTTATTACTTTTTATAACAATAAATGCGATTTATAATTATCTTTATTTCAATTTGGTTCGAAGATTGATTAATTAATAGAACAGGAAAGGTGAAGTTCAGCAGTAGAACAATTGGGGGGGGGAATGCAAAACAAAAATATTAAAAACTTCAAATCTTAAAATTAATCACTTGAAAACATGAAGAACTTAGTAATGAAAAAGCAAAAAAAAAAAATGAGGGGAAAAAGTTCTTAAACGACTAAAACTAAGAAACTCAATACTCAATACCAAAATAAACACTAAGCCTAAAAAAAAAATCTACTAACATTATTAGCTACTTTACTCAGCAGTGAATCTGTAAACCATGAAGTGATGGTACATCTCTCCTGGCCTTACGATTTGTGATGGGAAGCTTGGGATGTTGACTGAATCTGGAAAACCCTGTGTCTCCAGTGCAATAGCAGCATACTTGTGGTAAATAGCTCCATCTTTACCTTTCTCAGACTTCAACATGTTGCTTGAGTAGAACTGTACGCCAGGTTGATTTGACCATAACTCCATCTTCCTACCAGAAACTGAGTCCTTCACCACAGCCACTCTATTGAAGTGCTTTGATTCATTCTTATCCAACACATAGTTTATGTCATATCCGTCAGGAAGACCATGAATCTGACTTCCAATTTCTTTAGCCTCAAGGAAGTCATATGGGGTTCCCTTAACTTCCTCGAACTGTCCTGTGGGGATGAGTTGGTCATTTACTGGTGTGACTTTAGAACCAAATAGTTGAATGGTGTGTGAGAGAATGTCTCCACTGTTATGGCCTCCCAGATTCCAGTAGGTATGTTGAGCAAGATTCACTGGTGTGGCTTTATCAACAGGCTTGGCTTGCATCATCACAATGAACTTGTTTGTTTGGAAGAAAGCATAAGTCACAGAAACCTCGAGCTTTCCGGGAAACCCTAGAAAGTAAGAACCAAGTTTAAGATTATAATTTGGAAAAACTAAGTGTTGTTAAATCAAACAATAATATGAAACTGGTTAAGATAAGACGTACCTTCATCGCCGTCAGGACTGACATGAGTAAATGTGATGTGACTATCTTCTCTGTGGGATGTTACATTCCACACAACCTGACTGAAACCCTTGGGTCCCCCTGATGTATTTGAAGTCACAATATCAGATGGTGAAAAAAATATGGCTAATTATGATATGTATGTATATATATTTAAATACCGTGGAGTGTGTTATTTCCATCATTAGCAGGCAAATGGTAGGTTTTTCCATCCAAGGAGAATTCAGCTCCTCCAATTCTGTTGGCCACACGTCCGATAAATCCACCAAAATATGTTGTATCGTTCTGCAACATCGTGTAAAATTTTAATTTACATACTTCGTACAATTGCATGAATATCTCATAACGTCAAAGATAGATAAGCGGTTTGTTTCCTTTTGTTTGATGGGACAGTGTCCAGATGCCAAACCCAACAAAACAAAACACAGATTCAAAAGAAACAGTTCAGTCATATATATACCTTGTAATCCTCAACAGAATCATAGCCAAGAACAATATCAGCCAAGTTTCCTGGAGAAAGAAGGAGAACAATAACGGTTTTATAAGAATACGGCAACAACAAGGAATTAAGGGAATTAAAATATGAACACAATAAGACCAAGAAGAGAAAACAAACCATCTTTATCAGGCACGATAAACGACATAATCGTTGCCCCAAAATTAGTGAGCTTGACCTCGAAATTTCCTCTCTTGAGGAGATAAGTCCCAATCTTGGGTTCCTGGCCATGAGCCTGCGGAGAGATTAGCACAATGCTCAAGAAAAAGAAGCAAATAAAGGATGCCTTCGACATGGTTGCAGAAGAAATAGAAAGCAAGCAAGTTCAGTGGACTCTATTCTGCGTGTCACGGGGAAAGAGAACGAGAATTCATGTCTATTTATAGACCTGAGGGACGTACGGGAAGGGGATTGAAGATAATTTAACAGATTTTGGATATAATAAACATTCTTGATAACTGTGAGATTATTCAGTTAGGATAGTCTTTTTGTAATACTATGCGGATCAATCAATATCATGTCCATATAAAAATCACCATAAATAATTATGTATTTTCATTTATTAGTATATATTATTGGAAGAAGATGCTGTTAATATTAAAAAAATATGCATATTCACTTTAAGGTTTTCATTCTTATTTTTTATTTCTAAAATAATATATATTAATTTTGATTCTAGTTGATCGATTAAAAAGGTTATTCAATATATTTAAGTATCTAATATACTTGTACTCTGCTTGAATTATTTAAATTAATTTCCATCATTCCTTTTTATATTACCATGTAAGATAATATTGATTAATTATGATCTTAGTTGATTGATTAAAAAATTATTTAGTGTATCTAAGTATCTTATAATCTACTTAATACTTATACTCTATTCGAATTATTTAAATTTAATTTTTTGTTTACTACTCTTTTTTATTAAAAATAATATCTTTCTTCTTTTTTTACGATTTAACAACAGATAATATATTTCGTTTTTTAACAACTAAAGAGGAGCTAGCCGACATCATGATAGATCATCTAGCTACGATCAAAGTATGCATTATATTATACTCCTCTTGGATAAACAATATATTTCTATCATTTTCTATTTTTGTATATCTCATGTGATTACTTTCAAGTTACCCTAAATTACTTATCAAAATAATAAGAAATCAGTATTCTGAAAATAATTAGGAGTGGATATCCTAATGGTGCATATATACTCATTTGATTGCTTTTTATATAATATATATTGATTGATTGATATATATATATTTATACACAAATTTTGTTTACGGAACAATAATTCAAGTGCGCTTTATAATTATCACTATATCATAAACATTTAAGATTGATTAGATAAATTTTTCTGTAGTGTTTCTTTTTTTTGGTGATTATGAATAAACAAATTATTCAAATCTAAATACAATAACATACCAATGACAATATGAAAAATTCTTGTGTGTATTAGATGCACCATGTTATTTGTGCATTCCCCAATCATAAAGTTTTAGCTGCCTTATATGGGTGGCACTTGGCTTTGAAAAATTTTGTTTATATGTATACACAAATTTTGTTTACCAAACAATAATTCAAGTGAGCTTTATCATTGTCACTATACCGTAAATATTTAAGATTCATTAACTAAATTTTTGTTTAGTGTTTTTTTTTTTTTGTGATTATGAATAAACAAATCATTCAAATCTAAATACGATAGTATACCAATGACAATGTGAGAAATTTTTGTGTACACTGGGTACACACATCATTTATACATTCTCTAATCATAAATATTCAGCTGCCTTCTATGGTCTCACTTGGCCTCAAAAATTGTATGAGAAGGAAAAAAATAAAGGTCGGAGAGAGAGTCCATAGAAAGATAATTAGAGTTTTTTTATTGAACTTCAAAAATGATGTGTACACCCAATGTAAATATTCTTTCTTTGATAGTGTCTCTCTCGTTACTCACGATTATATATACCTAGATAATAATTACTCAACGTCTCAGCCATCCATAAACTCAGGTTACAATTTAACATTATATTAAATTCCTTCATGAGATTTCTGTTTAACCAGAATTTCCAGAACATTATCGAAGTATTTATAAATTAAATTTGCACATGTATATTGACCGGGCTAAAACAAAAATGCTCATATGCAAACTTGAAGTAGATTAATTTCAACTTCTCAAGGCTCTTAATCTTAAATGTTAATCATATCTCATAAAGATATAGCAAATGATACCAGCAACCCATTTTAGACCACTTTGTACAAAAGCAGACAACTACGTAATGCTCTAGAGTCTAATGTTTTACTCAGCAGTGAATCTGTAAACCATGAAGTGCTTATATATCTGACCAGGATAAACAATCTGGGATGGGAAATTAGGATGATTCACAGAATCTGGGAAACCCTGTGTTTCCAAGCAAAGAGCAGCAAACTGGTGATACGTGAATCCACCTTTGCCTTTCACATCTTTCAACATGTTACTGGTATAGAATTGTACACCAGGTTGATTTGACCATAGCTCCATCTTCCTCCCAGAAACTGAGTCCTTCACCACAGCCACTTTGTGAAAGTGCTTATTGGAATTATTGCCATTCTTGTCGTCCACCACGTAGTTTATGTCATAGCCATTATTAGGAAGTTTATGAATCTGACTTGCTATTTCTTTAGGTTCAAGGAAGTCATATGGGGTCCCTTTCACTGGTTTGATCTCACCTGTGGGGATGAGTTGGTCATTTACAGGTGTGATTTGTGAGCCAAAAAGTTGAATGGCGTGTGAGAGAATGTCTCCACTGTTATGGCCCCTTAAGTTCCAGTAACTGTGCTGAGCTAAATTCACTGGTGTGGCTTTGTCAATGGGCTTTGCTTCCATCTTCACTATCAACTTGTTGGTTTGAAAAAACATGTATGTCACAGCAACCTCAAGTTTTCCAGGAAAACCTAGAAAGGAAATGTTTGAGAGAAACATATATAAACAAATACTTTTTCCGTTATACATATGTATACAGAGAGGGTTAAGTGATATTCAACACTTTAAATATTTTTTTTGTAAAGTTCAGTAACACCTTAAAGTGTTTTTTTAATAATACTTGGTATTCGAAAATATTTTTCTAATAATTAAGTTTAGGGTGCTCGGTCACTGACTCACTGTTGTTGAAAAATTATTTAAGTGCTAGATGAATATAAATTATTAGCTTATGATAGTAGAAAATACTTCAAGTTATAAACCAAGGACTAAAGTAAGTGATATAAAAAAAAAAAAAAAAAAGACTATAGCACTTACCTTGTTCCTTGTTAGAGCTGACATAGGTAAATGTTATATGACTGTCTACTTTGTGGGAAGCTACATTCCACACAACTTCGCTAAAACCTTTGGGACCACCTGATAAGTCAACATCAAACAAGTTATCAGATATTTCACAAAAAAGAAGAAGAAGAAGAAGTTATCAGACAGTGGATTGAAAGGAACGATTTTGAATGGGATTGAATTAAATGTTTTGTATTATATACCGTGAAGAGTGTTGTTTCCATCATTTGCAGGCAAATGGTAGGTTTTGCCATTTAAAGTAAAGTGAGCTCCTCCAATTCTGTTAGCCACACGTCCAATAAGGGCACCAAAGTACACTGTATCATTCTGCAACATATCAAATTAAAGTTAGTTATTTTGATTGAAATGCATGTAAATGTAAGTAAAGTTTTATTAAAAATAATCATTTATTTTCAACTCTCTTACCAAAAGCATGCCATCTACTCCAACTAACATAGGTTGATGGGCTTAAAAAGTTTCTGGATAAGCATGGTTTTTATATTACCTCCTCACAAATTTTCGTTAATAGAGATTAAAAATTTTAATTCTAGTTAAAGCCACAAAAGAAATAAAAAGACATGAATTAGAGAAAAATCAGTGAAGTAAAACAATCCTTCTGCTGAATCACAAGATGGAAAATCTCAATATGTTCTTAAAATCCCCTCCGTTGATCCTTGTTGAAAAGCTAGACACAGGCAAAACTGAATGAAATCGTCTCTCTCTCTCTCTCTCTCTCTCTCTACCATTTATCATACCTTGTACGAATTAACTGAATCAAAGCCAAGGACAATATCGGCCAATTTCCCTGGAGAAACAAACAACAGAAAACATTTGATCGAAGAATACAATAAAATGGTAGGAATATATAGAAGATAATGAGGAGGAGGAGCAAAACACAAACCATTTCTATCAGGGACAATTAAAGACATAATGGTGGCACCATAGTTTGTTAACTTGATCTGGAACTGTCCTCTCCTCAGCTCATAAATTCCCACCTTGTTACCATCTTCTGCATCAACTCCAAAAACAAACAGAAGACCCAGAAGAAGAATACTGAAAGAAGCCAACAAGGGTTTAGACATCATGGTGAAATGCGTTATTCCAGTGCAAATAATGAAAGCCAGAACGTAAATATATAGATGGGTCAAGATAAAAATAGGAGGTGATTTTCATTATTCAAGGATTTTGATTACATAGCTATAGTTTTGGAAACAAAAGGATTCCAGCCTAACTCTGACTGTACTCTTGTTTGGATAGGATTTTTGGCTCTTATCGTTATCTAATTGTGTTTGTATATATAGTAATCTCGTGAAGGTTTGAACTTTTAAAGAATCTTGTTTATTTTTCCCTAATTTTATTAATTAATGTCACTTTAGCAAATCACGAAATGTTTTTTTTTAAATGAAGCAAATCACCAAATGATTATCATTCTTAGACCTTTCGTGGTATTAAGTGAATGGATGGTGCTTGTTTTTAACCTTAATGGGTTGTGTTTGTTGGGGCTTGGGAAAGATAAGGGAGGAGAACGTATATGGAGAATATATTGTTTCTTTAATATGTAATAATTCGATTTTTAATGCTGCCACCAGAAATACCGCTACTACAACAAGTGATGATGATTCATGCGAATGAATTAATTATTATGATAAGAATGTGAAATAAAGAGGCTCATCGCAACTTTTAATTAGATGCAGGAATTTAATACGATTTTCTTCTTTAAATAATTCATCTTATATATAGTTGGTGTTTGGAATTTTTTCAACTTAGTATACAGTATTTTATTACTTTAAAATATTTATTTAATTCCATGGTGACATTTCCACATTCTTTTATTTCTTTCACGTTAATCGTTATTTGTCATTTTCATAGTGTGAACTTCAAGAAAAAAATTCAAGATTGATTGAACTAACTAATGACCAGTTGTTTGCACAAAAATAATTGAAAATTACTCAAAATTGATTGAAGCAGTAAAAAATAACCACTAACAATTAATTAAATCAGCTAAAAAAAGGTACTTAAATCATTATAACCTTAAAGTTTTGGGTCACACCATTAAAACTCGGCTAACATTGAAAATTAGGAACTTGACTTGATATAGGAAGCCCTATGTGAGAGAGCATGCCTGTGTGGTCAATCATGAATTTATGCTGGTGGGAGGAATTGTTTGGAAGTCTAGGTGTGAATAAGCATAACCCTACAAACCTGAGGTTTTGAGTTAAGGCAGTGTCAAACCCACTTACATGCATTCTCTATGCAATTGTAATCACCCACTTTTGGTCTCTCCCTCTCCATTCAATTCCCAGCACATACCAAGACCCTTTAATCCTAAACCCAAAATGGGGTATAAAACAATCTATAAATTGATCCAAAACCATAATTTACAGATACAAACCTTGAATGTGAAATAAAGAAGGACCGATAGAACAAAACATAATGGTACTTGACCTATAGGAAGTCATGTACATCAAGATCGAGAGTCCCTCTAGTGGACTCAACCTAAATAAAAGATACATATATTAAATCAATCATAAATAGACAAAGATTGCATGTGAATCTACCTCTATTCATGATTAGTATGACCTATCTATCTTTCATAAAACCAGATGTCTACCTTAGAATTTTCTATATCAGTATTCTCTGTAAAGCAATTATGACAAAGAGTTGAATGCCTGAGCCTCACGTGAGACCTTAATGAAGACATCTTCCATGGTGGTGTCTGTTAAACCCCAAGCAAACACTGTGAAGTTCGTCTTTGCAATGGCAATAGCTCGGAAGACATCAGCAATTCTGACCTCTTGTTTTGGCAGCTCAAATTTCTGAGTTCCAGAGATATGATATGTCTTGCTAGCATTTGGGGACAGCTTGTGTACTAAGTTCTCCACTTCATTCTCATTCTCTACAGATGTTGTCATTGTGAACACAAAGCTTCCTCCATATCTTGCTTTTAGCTATCACATGCCATTGAAATAACAAGTGTCAAAAGAAAAAATAGCAGTATTAAAAAGATCAGTGGAAGTGCAATGCCAGAACATAGCTTCCTCCATATCTTGCTTTTAGTTATCACATGCCATTGAAAGTCCAGCCCCGACTCCAAAGGTACAAAGACTCAGGGCTTGTTTGATTCTATTATCTCTTTTCATTTTCGTATAACAATTCTTGTAGAGTAATTTTTTAGATTACAAGTTTTGAAAATAAAAATAGAACCTGTTTGAATCAATATTTTGAACATGTATAAAGCAGAGAAATAAAGGCGAGAGAATACATTTTTGCATAATTGCCCTTAATGAAAACACTACGTCTCTGTACCTATTTTCTAATTTTGTAGAACAAAAGTCAAAAGTTAACAAAATATCCCAAAATATGCTTTAGAGATTGTTTGTTTCTATGTTTTGTGTTTTCTTGTTTAATAAAACTGTTTTTTAAAAGGGTTTTAAAAAGTAAAAAAAAAATCTGTTTGAATAATTATTTTAAAAAATTACATTTGAAAATAAGCATATTTAGATCGAAGGGCGAAGTCTTGATAAAAACTCAAGTATATAAATGGAGAAAAAGTCATCGAGTAGAAAATAAAGCATTTCTCAATTTTTCCAAACAAAAACAAATAAATGCAAACACAAAAACAAAGAAAAACAACTAAACATAGAAAACAACTAAAACTTGTTTTTGTTTTTGAGTTTTTGAAAACAAGTTTCTGTTTTCTTGTTTTTAAAAATAACTTATTGAAAACAAAACACCAAACAAGTTTTCTTGTTTTTAAAAACAAAGAAAAAAACTGCTTTTTCAAATGGAAACAAACAGCCCCAGTTTTTTTGCTTTCCAGAACAACTTTTAGGTTGGTTGGATCAGTGACGGGGAGGGGAGATTGAGGGATCTTAATATTACCTTGTTTAGATTGATGAAAAGGGAGGGGGGATGATAAGAGGGGATGGGAGGGATCTTCAAAAATTTTCCCTCCCCTCCTAAAATTTTATCAACCCAAACAAGGGGAGGAGAGCATCCCTCGTACCAAACACACTCTTAATTTTCTTTTGGTTTTTCATAAAACAGCCAAAATACATTTATAGACAAATTTTTCTGTTTTTAGGGGAAAAAAATCTTTAAAAAAAACAAAGAAATCAAATAGGCTGTTGAAGTCTTTAGGTAATTAATAAGTCCTGTGTCTAGGGAGGGTGTATGGATTGGGTACTGCCAAATGGCACGCAATGTCAAAGGAGACTAGTGAGCATGTGTCTAATCTAAGATCAAGAAATTGAGGTGTGCCTATGCTATTAACTTAAACTTTTGATAAAATGATTAACGCTTCATTCCTAAGGTTTGATATCAGAGTCTACATGGATTTGAATCCTAATTAGAGTCTTTGTAGGGGTTACCACTCCCTGTCCTTTAACCACTAAACATCCTACTCGACGGTAGGATCACCTGATTGTGTGCTACCCAACCGCTTCCACAAGACAAGTTCTAGGAAGAATCTCCTTTAAGAGGGAGGGAGTGATACATACCCAAATTTCTTTGACCCAAATCAGACACGTGTTCATTATCAGTAATTTTACTTGCATTTGAGTTATTGGAGACATCTAAAACTCACGTCCGAGTTTTTCAGCATCATAGAATGAAGGTTTCTTGGATATGTTATTGATAAAGCATTACGCTTTCATGGTTTTATACCTCTTTTGGATTTCCCATGCACTGCCAGCTTCCATCTACGAATATTCCTATTCGGTCGCATAAGGCCTCTGCTTCTTCCATGGAATGTGCTGAAATCATGCGATATAAAATATAAGAGAAAGAAATCACTATCATGTTGTAATGAAACCTTAGGTAAGGAAATAAGAAAATATGTTTAAAATTTTAGAAAACTAGAAAAGCACAAGAATAGGATATATTAATCATAATCCTAGTACCCTATTACAGTCATCTGTGTTACAAGAATGATAGAGAGAAGGAATATACTGGTTAGTATGATTGCCCGATTCTGCTTTGCACGCTTCACAACATTCCATAGATTGTTTCTTGATGCAGGGTCTAATCCAGTACTAGGTTCATCCATATAAACGACCTTGAAAAGTTTCCAGATATTACAGAATGAGTACCTTAACGTGGAAATTAAGAAGATTGGATTAAAGAGAGATCAATACGTACTTTGGGATCTCCAATCAATGAAATTGCAACACTAAGCCTCCTCTTCATTCCTCCACTGTACTTTCCAGCTTTTTTATCGGCAACTCCACCGTGAAAAAGGTTTACACTTCTCAGAGATTCTTCCACTGCCTGCAGCAGCAGGATGCAAATAAAAAGTTATTAATTGACAGAGAAGTGATAAAGAGAAAGATCTGACTCTGGACACTAAAACTCATAACTGAATTTCCAAGTTCAAATACTCTCAAGTCAAAACCATCACATGTGTAGATAGAATATATTTACACAAAAACTTAGTTTTCATTATCCTATACTAACAAGTCTTCTAAAGTACCAATCTCCTTTTTTTTGCCAACCTAAAGTACCAATCTCAAAGGAACTTACTTGTGTTAAGGCCGAGCCTTTAAGATTTTTAAGTCTGCCATAAAAGAGCAGGTGTTCTCTTCCAGTTAGAGTTTCCCACAGCAAGCTATAACGTCACGCCCAAAAAAGAAAATTAGTAAATGTAATTTTCATTCTGAAAAATATAAATTTAAGTTGGAGGAAAATTTCCAACTTACTCATGCTGTGGACATACGCCCATGCTAGTATATACTTCATCCATTTGAGTTCTTATGTCCAGACCTTGAACAAATGCTGCACCAGATGTCGGCTTTGTGAGACCAATCATCTGTAACCAGATACAAGTTATAATGATAGTCAATGGCGAAATCCACTCAAAGAATATTCATGGAGTCAAAGGGAGCTTCAAAGAAAACTGAAATGAACTCATCAGAATTTCCCCTTGCGCATATACATTCAAAATTTCTCCTCTAGATACTGACAAAAATTGACGCGCCTTGATTAATGCAGAAAAAAATGACTGCTCCAAAGTTTTGCCACTATAGCTTAAAGGACTTAAACTTAACTGACCATATTGATAAATGAGGTCTTCCCAGCACCATTGGGACCAAGCATACCAAAGCATTCCCCTTGAGGCAAAGCAAGAGATAAACCTCTCACTGCATATTTCTCCGGGTTCCCATCCCTCCCCGGATACACCTTTTTTAGGTTGTCACATATAATTGCATGATTCGCAGTTGGTTCAAGTAGCAGCTGCTCAACCTTTTCCCTCTGAAAAGGAAAAGAAGTCACCACATTACGCAAGTGAGTCACACTATAACGAGAATGACCAAAATCACCAAAAAAGAAACTGGTGATGCAAGCTTGAGATCAATATCTGGTAAAAACTAGGGGTATAGTTGAGTAACAAGTCCAAGCTAAGTGAGTCAAACACATGACCTTACATTTTATTTTCCTTGAGAAACAATACGTCAAAACTTTTCAAGAGAAAAGGCACTGACTTGAAAGGAAATAAATTATTTGTTTCTCCATTGGGAACAACTGATTAAGGTTTACCTTGAAGTCCCAACCCAAGTCATTAAATAATTGTGCCCCATTATCACCCCATGATCAGGCAGAATTGTAACATCAATTTTTGAAGCCCGAAGTGATATACAAAACAAATAGTGCAAGTATTGTACCAAATATATATATGTAGTACAAGTATTTGAAATAAGCATAAATACCTCTTGACTGACATCAGGTTTCTCCATCTGAACAAAAACTTTTGATCCCTGCCTTTGAATACTAGGATTCCGGAATGATGACATGGGCTTTTTCTGAAATCTTTTCAAGAAAAACAGAGGACTTTTGCGACTTCCTGACACTTGATCTATGTAATAAGCAATGAGAAGCACCACAAACCACTCAATAAACATAATGATTAAGACCTCTCTCATGCCATTTACACTATCATTCAGATTTCCCCATCTCATTCCGTCGTTTCCTGTAGCATTTGCTTCGAAGGCGTATGCTGCTAATTCATAGAGTCCACGGTATAACGCAAACCCAGGATACAACTCTAAAACAACAATCCACCCTCCTGAAGAAACAGCAGGCAATTAATAGGCCAGAAAGGTTAGACATATAAAGATGACAAACAAAATCTCTAATCTAAACTGGACAGAAATTCTAAGGATGATCATTATATTAATCCATTATTTAAACTACATGAAAATGATGAACATAAGAATGGTAGAGCAGAATTCACTCCATTTTAGTTATCCTCTTTATATTTCTCAACCTTGTGTGTCAATTCAAAGAAATATCACATTGGTAATAACGTGTAGAAAAGTGCTATCTAATTATGTGGTATAAAAATCCATCAGAAGATGATAAAACAAGCACGTCCAATAATATATGGAGATCAGAAGAGGCAAAGAAGGATGTTTATTATTCCTCAGCCAACCAACTTACTTGGGAATGATGTATCTTCAACAAAAAAGTTGAAAAGAAAGCCACCTAAAAGCCCAGACGCAAAGACACCAATATATGCAATTACTGCAATTATCACAAACGTCAATAATCAGACTTGAGGGAATAGAAGTACTGAAAGCCTAACTATGAACAACACAAAAGATTAGTTGCCAAACCTATAGCTGTCTTAACATTTGAAAACATGGTGGCCACAAGAAATGCCAATGAAATTTGCAAGTTTATGAAGAGGAAATAGAAAACGAATTGGATGCTGTAGTCATTCAGTGTAAAGAACTTCAACCCTGCAAATGAAGTCAGCTGCATTAAAGAGAATCCAAAATGTCAAAAGTGAAATATAGTTCACATGCTTGTATTCTACTATTCTTACCTATGAGGGAGCCGAATACCACAAAGCATAGCACATAGAGCACTGACAGGGAAAAAAAATAGAAATAGGATATCATCCAATATGGCCCGTCGCCTAGACCATGCATCTTCATCATTATTCTGAGTTTCTTTTCCTTCTCATATACCAGCGATGTCAAAATTACCTGCACCAATGAAATAGAACTTACACGCCTGAAGTAGTTTAGTAGAATAAATGGCTGACATTTTTGTCATATCAACATCAAATGCGTTGATTTAATTATTGTCCTTGACTTTGATTACATGAATTGTCATGCAGGCAGGAAGCCTGATCCAAAATAATTATCTATCTACATAATTACATACAGGTAAAGCAAATCCAAAATAAGTAACTATATGGTTACTTCACAGGCCAAGAAGATTTTTTTTTTTTTTTTTTGGGGGGGGGACTAAGGACTATATTAAAAAACAAAAAAATTAAATAAGGTTTCTCATAAGGTTGTTTCTTGACTATAGATCTGAAGGAAACTGAAGACTGACACATAAACATAGATGCCACAGATCAATTAATTATCCATTATAAACATTTCCATAATTCGATTGATGTACTTACAGGGAAAAGTTGTAGGAAGACCCAAGTAAAGAAGAGGGCACCCAGAAGGGAAGCCACATCAATTCTCAACGGGGTCTCAGGTTTTGGCATTTCTTTTACAAACTCAAATAACATCTCAGTACCCGGACCCCGCAGAAACTGAAGGAATGCATTTGATACCTGCAAGTATATATATACACATGTTAGATGTCGGTCAGAATCATGATTTGTCAGGTGAAGGTCAATAGAGACCCAAAAAATTGAACTGGAAACAGGGGAAATAAATATAAAGCGAAATTGTTAATATATTTTAGATGTCAGTCAGTATCACTACTTTTTAGTGGCTTATTCCATTCAAATTAGATTAGAGATAGATATGGTTTAAAAGTTCCTTCATAAGAAAGCATACATATACCTCAGTTCAAAAATATTCCACCTCTAATAGCTCAAATTTGTGTTTTAGCCCTCATATTTACATTTCATTCATACAAACATTTTATATGTTAAAGAATTTATGCTTTACAGAGTTTTATCAGGTAGCAGAATAAAAACAAGAGGATGAAACAAGTAAAACAATTTCATACCAAATTTACTAAACGGGGAACTCGTGCCAATGCAATTTGCTGGAAACCAGTGTCATTCTTATAGGTTGAGTTGTACCAAGTGATGACATTGAAGCTATTCTCACTTGAATTTAGAAAATCGTAGGCTGTCAAGAGATCATAGCAATAAATATTGGCTCTCTCTTATAACTGCATTTAAAACTGAATGATAATAAATACCTACCTGCAACTATCTCATTAATCTGCCTCCCTGGGTTCCCTTTCCGATAACCTTTAAATAGCTCATTGTTCACCTCAGAAGGATTATTTCGCCACAAATGTAAACGTTGAGCACATGTAAACTCTAGATCCAAGGAAAATTAAAAACAAAAATTTAAGACATGAGATGCAAACCTTAAAATTATCTAACCTTGAAAGCAAAGTAATTGTATAGCAAATGATAAGTACACTCCAGGCAGATGTTTGTTTAAAGCCAAAAATTAAGAATATAAATTCTAAACTTTTGTATTTGCACCTTGATCATATCTAACCTAGAAAGCATCCTTGTTACATGAAAAAAACAATATACCACGTGCATTTTTCTTTGAGCATTTATTAGCAACAATTGTGCACAAGATAACAATAATTGTGCAGGTGTGTCAAATGCACAAAGAAACACAATTATGACCCTATGACCAATGAAATAAGTAAATCTCATATTTAATTTTCCAGAGTTCCCCTTTGCATGTGTAGCGTTTTATGAAATAGCAACTAAAAGATCTGGAAAAAGGTATGATCAGCCTACACCTTAAAGTATTCATGGACGGGCTATATCAGTCGTGATGAATCAATTGTTATCACCTGAAGTTCACCAACCTTAGCCTTCAGGACAATTGACCACGTGATGGGGTGTGCTGCAAGGAGTTGGATGCGCCAATAGAATATTTGCCTTGAGTTTTTATAGAGACCAATAAGTTAATGGGTAATTACCTGTTTCAGATGTTCTTAACATTGTTTTCATAAATCAAGTGTATTACTTTGCTTGCTAAAAGAATGAGATAATTATCATGGGTCCCACGTCGGCAAAGTTTCCTTGAATGAAAGGCCTTATAAGGTTTTGAGTTCCCCAATTTCTAGCTTTTGTGGTGTGGTTCTTCCAAGCACAAACCTAGAGAAAGAGCCCATCCCAAAAGACTATCGTAATAGGAGGGAGAGCTCTTGAACTTACAAACCCCACTTCTCTGGTGAGGCTCCCCGACATAACAATGGCACCCCTTTCAAGAGCTGACATCCTCGACAGCTCCACAAAACGACACTTCACTCAGCCTCCTGTCAGTCAGAAGGCTCTGTGGATAGCCCTTTCTGAGAACAACAGCCTCTCAGGGAAAGCACCACTGAAATGAGCACAAGCTGAAAGGGAGAGGCTATTCGAAAAGACTAACCTATTAGGAAAGAGGGCCCTTAGAACTTATAAACCCCACCGCTTTTGTGAAGTTCCCCAATATGGAACTCGTAAAAATAATCTAGTTAGAAAGCTTTCATTAAAATACAGTGTACCCACGTCAGTTGAAAATTATAAAAACTCATTAATAACCTATCGGCTTCCTAGTAAATATGTAAGAACTTCACGTTTTCAGGCAATTATCATAGCAACAGCCGTGCATGTGTGCAGCCTTGTATAATCATGTGTTTCTCTGTAATCCAATGATAAATTGTGAATTTACGAAAGTAACATTTTAATTTTCATACCTTGCTGGATGGTATTGGTCGCTATCTGGATTGGAACAGAGAATGTAGAGTTCTGTGTGCACTGAGATTGCAGATAATAAACAGGAAGATCCGAAAGGAAAGCCGGGTCAAGAAAATTTTGCGTTTGTGGCATTGATGATGATCCCTGGATCATTTTGATGGTTGCATAAGCAACAGTGTTCATGAAATAATAATGAAAAAGAGGGGCAAGATAATATCTCCGGATAGTGAGATTATGGAAGAACAAGTGAAATGAATACACACACACACACACACACAAACTCAATCGAGAAAAATCTAAATAAATAAATAGTAAACATACTAACTCACCAGGACATTTCTTGCCAAACTATCCACGATATCAGAGGTATTCACACTAAAAGAACTATTAAAAATATTCCCAAACAAAGCTGTAAAAAACAAACAGAAACATGTGGTTAAGACATCTAAGACAGTGAAATCCATGATTCAACTGAATCAGCACGAAAAATCTAAAAGTATCATAATAACATAAAAGCACATGTTTGAACATCGAAATATATACACATATACATACTTTCTCCAAAAGACTGATTATTGCCAGTGAAGAGAAAAGTTACAGGGCACGACCCAGTCCTCCTGCAAGAATCATTTGGCAAATCTGTGAACGGAATAATGTCATTTTGCACGGCTCGATATTGAGGGTCAGGCACTTGTAACAATGGAGGCCATTCTGGAGGGTTAGGGATTGCACAAGTTGCAACTTGATCTGTATCTGAGTATTGAATCCCACATGCCTCTTCCAGACACTTATTATTGCCATCTCTCCTAGTACAAATGCAACCACACTTATTTTTTGGCTTGTCCAGTTCATTATTAATCACTGCTTGGATAATAACAAACAGCACGCAGATGAAAAATGGGAATAAGATGAGCCGTATATTTGTCTTCACATTTCGTTTCTGCAAACAAATATATACGCATATTATCAGACAAAGCCCACAGAAAACTGAGGTACTGTTTCAAACCCATAAAATTGAAATACATATCAAACTCTTCAGCAAAATCTACATAAGAATCCTAGAGAAAATCATCCTAGTTTCATCTCATGTGTTATACTACAATCAGCAAGGCAGCTTCAAAAATCATTGCATCACTAGCTTCTGAAATTCTCTCTGGTAAAATGAAAAGCCCCCAAGAAAAACACGAAAAATCAAGAAATAGAATGGACAGAGAAATTGGGGGTTATTATTATTAAGAATCCCAAAAGGGGATTACGCGCCCATGATTACCAACCAGATGAGAGAGTGAGAGTTGGAGGGGGGGGGGAGAGAGAGAGAGAGAGCGGAACCTGGAAAGTGAGATTTTTGCGAAGGAGAGCGTTGGCCTGAGTCCAGAAGGTGGAAGAGCCCCTGAGCGAATCCGCCATTGACGACCGTCAGACCCCGCGGGAAGCAACGGAATTTCGGAAGTTCCCGCCAACTACTGTAAACTGTGAGGCTGTTTAAGAGAGACAATCGTGTTCCTCTGCCTGTACTCCGCTCCTCGCTACCCCCCCTTTTAAAGTTTGGAATTTTAATCGAAGTATTTTCTAAAGTCAACAGCTTTAAATATTAATCCAATCCAAAGCAAATCTTGGGGCCCTTCCCCGTTTGAGTGTACGCGTTTCTCCTTAAAATGGTCCGTCTCCTTCCAACGTTCGAAACTGATTTGCTTAGGAAATATATTAATTACCCCAGATCTTCATATATCAATTTTCATCAATGTTACATTTAATTTAATGATAAATTTTTCATGTCCAATCCCTTAAATAAACGACTTTTTTATTCTGAGAATCTGAGTACTTCGCTAATTTCAATTAATAACGATAATTGGAGAGACATTGTGAGCATGCAACATCTGTCAATCAAGGATGCTCTAATTAATGCATGTGATATCGTGAATTGTGAGATTATGAAAGTGTTAATGGCACTTCTTACATTCCGTTACCTCCTAAGCCCCCAGACTTTTTTTATAAAAAAGAACAAAAGGTGGGAAAACGAACCCAGACTCATCCTAAGGCAACTTCAAAGAAATTTCATGGAAACTTCCGGGATCATTTCATGATTTTAGCTCTTACCAATCAGAATGAGATTTTTAATTAACGCATTGTTTGACCGTGCAATATTAAAAGTATGAGAGGGGATTATTCAACCTCAGAATTATTCAACATTTTTTATTTTTAAATAACAGAAATACTTACACACTCATCTGAAGTGCAATATCATTCATACTTTGTACAATAAAAATATTACAAGTGTCTTATATTGTGAATAATATATCTCATAAATTTCTCTTAATTATTATTTTTCTTTAATAAATATATATTATAATGAGTTATCGAAAAAAAAAGAAATAATTATGAGAAATTTATAGGATATGATATTCATAATATAAAACACTTAAAATATTTTTATTGAGTAAAATATAGATAACGTATCACTTTAAGAGTATATAAATATTTCTCTTTAAACAAAGCATGGCAATTTCTTATTTTTCTATTGGTAATAAATATCTATTTCTAATAGAATTACTTTTTATAAGAAGTGACTATAAAGAAATCCTGAACAATATAAAAATAAATGAATTGAATGCCGCAACAAAATCACAAAAAATGCATGCCCCTTGGGGGAAAAAGAAAAACAATTTAGTGATTGTTTTATTAGTCAACCAACTTAGACAGGAACTCAATTTTTAATTATCCGGCCGAATACGTACCTGCCATCATCTTTTTTGGATTTTATCAAGTGGCTTTAGAACAAATCCAAAGCATTACCTCAAAAGAGACAAAAACAATAGCTTCAAGCCGTTAAAAAAACAATTATTTTTAAGTAAAATCCAGGTTTTCAATATTGTGATGTCCCAATATATCCCTCCGTGGCTCCTTCAATCCTTTTTACAAAGTTCCATTGATCCTTTTCATGCTAGACTTTACGGACTTTCAAAGGCATTAACGTTTGAAATAATTGGGATAAATCCTCTATTTTAAAATTAATTAGAGAATAGAATCTGTTACTGCACCCTTATGAAAGCTCAGTTTCATAATATGAAAACTCGGTTATATATCAAAAAGTTTAATTACACATAATCTGTAAACTTAATTACATAACGTAGAATGTCAATAACATATTTTGAAAGATTTCATTTTACAATTGTTTTTCAATTGATAATTTATCACTAGTTATCCGTTAATATTTTTTCAAAGTATTCTTAATTATGCATATAGAAATAAGATTGTACTCGCTCATTTGATAAACTTTAATGAAGAACGGTAAAAAAAAAAAATATGGACAAAATAAATAAGAATAACTAATTTTGACTAGTTTTTTTAATCGTTATGAAAGTCATCAACGCTTATTATAAAATAGGATCTAAAGTACAATTTGTCATATATTTTAAAACAGGATGTAATAAAGTACAATTTAAATCAGTTTATCTTTGTCAGCGTACGCTTTTCCTGGCCATGCGTTATGAATTATTACCAACTAATTAAAATAAAAAATAGGATAGTGCACACTTGGAAAGCGTGTATGATCATGCTTACTCAACTATGATGTATGATGAAAGACAAGAAATATTTACATACTACTACTAAACATTAGTTTATTCATATTTTATTTAATAAAAATATTTTAAGTGTTATTTATTATGAATCTTGTATT
>QFDD01001236.1:0-27658 GCA_006871305.1 Vachellia collinsii
TAAGTAATTTTATATACTTTTATGACTTTTTTACTATAAGATGTAATTATTTCTCCCAAGTTTCCCGACAGCAATAACTCAATTTTTTAAACTTAATTATTTATCTATTGCACTGCTGAAACGCCTCAGAATTGATGTATTTGTCATGGTATTAGACAAATACATTTATGTAAATTGAGATAAAAATCATTTTAAATATTTAAATTGTAAATTACATCAGAAAAATACGATAAAATTTCTTTTACATATTTATCTTATAAACAGTAAATCATATTGAAAAAATATCTCACTAGACACAATAATTAAAGAATGCTTGAATTTGATTATTTCTATTTTTCTTGTTCAAAAAAATTATTTATAAGTAATGTGGAAATTTTGATAAATCAGATTATATGTAGCACGGTGGAATTTGCCTGCTTTTTGCAAGTGGCAACGCATGATGCTACTATAAGAGCATGTTTAGTAAATGCTGTGGAGAATAGATTCTGTCTTGGATTGCGTAAAATAGCTTTTAGAGAATAGATTATGGAGAATAGCTTCTGAAAAAGCTGGAAAGAATAGCTTTTTGGAAAACCATGGTTTCCACCTCCAAACCATGGTTTTGAAAGTTAAAAGCTATTCTGAAGAAAAAAGTATGTTTGTCTACCACTTCTGAAACCATGGTTTTGGACCCAGAAGCTATTCTGCATTTTTGAAACATGTTTGTCAACAGCTTTTTTAAAACCTTGGTTTTCCTTCAAAACCAAGGTTTTGAAGATTTACCAAACATGCACTAAGTCTATATCCCACCTATTATTATATTTTATTTAAATATCTTTAAAAAAGAAAAAAGAAAAAAAGAAGGTGCACAGAGGAGTGTAGAGTGTAGTACGGGCATTAGCAGTACTCGTAGGTTTGTAGATAGCCACAGTGAGAGAGATAGAGAGATATTGATGTGATGTGAGTGAACGGAGCAAGGTGATGTTGGCGAAGAAGACGAAGACGAAGGCGAAAGAAAGAAAGAGGATTTCATTTTCATTTTCTGGAAGAAGTGAAATGAGAGAGAAGCACGTGATGTTGAGGTTAGGGAAGCCGACAGCGATTCCTGATAGGGTCAGATCGTGCTTCCACCGCCATGGCCCCACCACCACCCTCCAATTCCTTCGCCGACGCCGTGGTCTTTTCCCTCTCCTCAGGTTATAAACCCTATGCACTCCCTCCCTCCCTCTCCTTCTGTAGACCCTTATTCCTCCCTCTCTTTTTACTTCAATATTGGCAGCTATTGATTAGACTATACCCCAAAAAGAAAACTTGCCTTTCCGAGTCAAATTAAAATAATGTTATGTTCCCCCTTTCAATCGAATACAAATGAGACTTTGTGGTAAAGTAATGATAATGATTTCTAAATCAGGTTTATTATACTACTTTTTAGATTCCTTTATAAATTGAGACCACGGTCACACATGACCACTGGATGCTTCCTGTTTCTGCCCCCTTGTTCTGTCTGCGCATGTAATGATACATAAATTTGCACATTTTTATGATTTCTGCTTACCCTATTTAGCATCCGATTGAATTCAGCTATATGGTGTGTGTAGTTGTATAAATTACTATAGGTTGAGTGCTCTTGGAGAACTTAACAGCTCTCTTCAATTATGGTAGATCTTCGAATCAGATCTCACAAATACGCTTCTGTGAATATTTAC
This sequence comes from Vachellia collinsii, assembly GCA_006871305.1. NCBI lineage: Eukaryota > Viridiplantae > Streptophyta > Magnoliopsida > Fabales > Fabaceae > Vachellia > Vachellia collinsii. Next base: position 1,686 of record QFDD01001236.1, read on the forward strand.
CTGCTTTTTGTGCGGAACATGAAATGCATAATTTGCTTTTCATGCTCCATTTGGATTTTAACACCAATAGGGAAATGCCAGGATTAGACATCCTTTCAAGTAAAATTAAATAACATCATCCTCTGGCTTATCCTAGGTTGGTAAAGCTTTTTTAGTAGGTATATAGACGTGTAAGAAGGTGAACCCGGAAGAAAGCAAATTTTTTAAATTACATGTCTGTGTTAATGATGACCAGTGATAAATGTAAAAAAAAATCCCTGATTCAATCAATAGAAATAATGCAGTTTGGTTCATTAGTGGGGCAGATTAGCCATAATTCCATCTTTCTCTCTCAAGGCAAAGACAGGTTAGTGCTAAAATCATTCGATGAGTGTGACCAATTGTTATAGGACAACTTAGACAAATTGACAAATCTCTGGAGAATGAGATAAGACTGGAGGGTAAATTTAGTCCCTCCTTTTTGGCGTGGACGATGACTCGTGCCCTTGAACAGGGTAATGTGTTTGGGGTTGAGACATCACCTATTGATATGAACATGAAGGGCACTGCATAGGTTGTTGACAGAAGGTCCTAGTCTCAGTCCCAGGGTGTCAAGCACTAAATACAAATTAAGTTGGTTCAGAATGCTGAATGCCTATTGTTTGTTGAAAATGATGCTACATTATGCTTTTAATTAAAATCTAGCATGCGGTTCCATCAGAGCACTTTCATATTATATATATATATATATTTTGGTAAGAGGGAGATATCAATGTCCTGAAAAAAATCCCTGAAAGCGATTTCTTTTTAAGAGTTACTTTTCTGTCATCTATTACGATTTGCCTGGGATGCTGAGCGATAGAACCGACCTGTTTGTAACGAGACATCCAACTTTATCATGTGATTTGAGTAGAGTCCTGTAAGAATAGAACTCAATAAAAGCTTGAAAAGCTTTGATCATCTGGATCATTTTGTGGTTGCTGTGCATGTGCTGTATATTAGATCTAACTATCTAAGCATGCCATCCAGGTTAGACAGTTAGCCGGGCCTTGTGTGGGGGTATATGATAAATACTTTTTGAGTATTAACAAAGTGTCTAAACGCATTATCTTTGGGAATAACTTTTTTAAGTGATTTTACGCAATCCGAAGTAAATATGTGAGAAAAATTTTATCTCAACTTATATAAAAGTGTTTTTTAAATGATTGTGAAACACTCTAGAATAAAGGAATAATATGGCTCATTGTAACTTGTAAGGTACTGCTGGTTTTGAATCTGAGAGGCCAGAAGTGGCAGAGGGATGAAATGATGGAAAAATCACATTAAAAATATCAGTAGTTTAAAAATATTATAAAATGGTTGTTATCGTAAATCCAAGTAGTATTTAAAAAGGAAATTAATATCATGTTTGCCAAACAATCCAAAAAGCACTATTTTTAAATAAAATCATGGTTTGTGCTTTGACTTGCCAAACATCTTATTTATTTTGAAAAAGCACTTTTAAAATTAAAACCATGGTTTTGAAAGAAGTCTATTTGCCCAACTTTTCCTTAGGACTACGTGAAACTTTTCTCCTGTATCTTCCTTCTGCCTTTTTCTCAGAGCATGGTCGACAGCTGACACTTCAATTTGGAGGACTTCAATGTGCAAATATTGTCACATCATGTATGTGTATTTACTTGTGTCTTTGTTTAAAATTATTTTAAAATACAAATAATTTTTTAAAATTATTTACTATAAATTTTCTTAATAATTTAATTATTTATTATTATAAGTTTTTTTTTCACATTATTAAGCAAATACAAATCATTTTTTAAAATTATTTATCATAAAATTTATTCAGATTTTATTATGAAATGATATATTAAGTTTATATGAATAAATGGTAGACTTTAAAAAAAATTCAATGCCATTTTAGTTATAAAATAATTTAATACATTACTTTATGTTCTTTTTAATCATTTCACATTTTAGAATTTATGATATCAATTATCTAAACATATTTATTTTTTTTTCGTAATTACTTTTTTCTTAAAATCTATTCTATTCTTAAAAATTATTTTACGCAAGTTAGAATAGAAATTATTCTCAAAAAACTAATCAAATATACACTATCACATATCATATATCAATCTCTAATTCTCTATGCGTACAATCACTTAAATCTAGCCAATACCGTTTACTTCTTTACATTTCTAAAGGGAATCCCTCGCCCTTCCTTAGGTTTGATGGCCGTATCACCTTTTACATATCATATATCAATCACTATGCTAGTTTTTTTTTTTTTTAATCTTCTTCACTTCTTTATGTTGCCACAATGCCACGTATCCAATGTAGGACACCTGTACTTGCAATGCCGCCCAACCCATCCTAAGGTGTAAGGATGAGAACGAGTTGTTAGGAGCTCACTAGTGAAGAAAGAAGATCAGTACCCCAATGATTAATATGCTATATTTAAGCCATCTTTTCATTGTTGCATGAGTATATAATTGTGGGATGGGGAGAAAAAAAGGTAAAAGCTAAGAAACGAGTGGGGAAAAGAAACATTAATCAAAGGTTAAGCATACTGTGCTTGCCAATTACATTAAAACATATTGAGTACAACGAATAACATCAAAGCAATCTACAGTGAACAGTGGCATAAAAGTGAAAAGGTAAATATAAATCAGTAAGAGCCACAACCTTTCCTAGACTCTCCGCATCTTTATCTTTACTCTATTTAGTTCGGAATAAAAACACTTTACCCTTCGGTTCACTTCACAAGAGACAAAACATAATCAAACGAAGCATCTTAACTCTGTTCCCAAAATTGATGAAATCGCCATATAGCTTCGAACCTGCTGGTTTTCGTTGTAAGCCATAAGATAATTGACATATGATGTTTCTTTGCTTTTCATAGAGAATATATCTACCTGGTCATCATTATAACTGCCCGCACAAGTTACTTTTTTTCTACACGTTGAATTTGCACATTAGTGAGTATTATCATTGTTCGGTTTGGTTAAAATTCATATTTTATACCCTTCTATGACCTTTTAGTTCCACGAGATATCTTCACATAGTGAATGCGTTATCTGGGTATTTTTTTGTTTTTTATGAAAAAGATATTCAAGCATGCTTAATTACTTACATTGAAATCTTTGATTCAATTTGATGGGTTATGAGACTTCGAAGAGTTTATCAATCAAGCATATATAAAACGTCTTTGCGACCGTCCTGAAACCTAGAAGGGTTTATATTTATGAAGGGGTTAAATTTTATTTTTTTTGGGGTGCTTGTCTGTGCCATTTTCCTCCACAAATTAGCCTTCAATATATTTTTTTAGATCAACCTTTTTTAGAATACCTTTTTCCTCAATACTCTTCCTCTTGTCTCAATGTCTTGGATTGAACCCGTGATCATATGAGAGATATTTAGTCTCATCACCAACATGGCACGACTTTTTTAGATCAACCTTTAATACTGAAATAAGCTCAGATAACACAGGTTCGTGCAAGTATAACTAACGTACGTATATACCCTCGCATATCAACGAATCAACGAAGTTTCCAAAAAACAGTTAAAAATGTCACATAAAAGAGACGGAAAAGAGGTAAAGACAGCGACATTCATCATTTAATTGCTTTTACTTTTGTCTCCCATTACTATTGTGAGTATTAAAGCATTAAGCAAACGACAAAGTGTTATATGCATGTCATCAGCAATCTAGTGATAAAAAGCTAATACAACGATGATGATGATGATCTTGCAATTCTTTTTAGGCCTTACAAATTGAAAGTGATTTTCATTAAAGGTGAGTGAGGCAAATAGACCCGACTGTACCTGTTTGTCATTTTCTGTTTTCTGGACTTATCACTTTCATAAAGCTCTTTTACTCCTTTAGTATATATACAATAATTTGCAAGATTATTTGCCCTGTGGGACAATGACGACTCATTCTTGAACTGCTACTACGAGGCTGATGTAAGATATTTCTTATCTGTTCTCTCTGTTATTTTTTGAATGTGGTTGATCCTCTCTGAAGGGAGGAAGGGAACATTGAATATTGTTCAAGAGTGATAAAGTTGTTAAAGATCTCATAAGAGAGGAATGGGATATTGAATTAACGCAGAAGTTATTTTTTAATTTCAAATTTATTCACTTACCTTTTGTAATTTAAAAAAAAAAGAGAAATTATAAATACATTGCTTTCATTTTTCATGCAACAAATATAAAAAAAACAAAATAAATTAAAAAACGAAAATTAAATTATTTAAAAAAATTATTAAAAATACTTTTTTGTTTTTTAATATTTTTTATTAAAAAATTCTTAAAACTTTTGGAACCCAGTTCACCAAGTGAACGAGTTCCAAAATTTTTTTTAAAAAAAAAAGTAAAAATATCAAATCAGCTGAACTCGTTCTTTACAAGAATGATTTTAGTACAAAATTGAATTCGTTCACTTTAAGAATGAGTTTGACTGTAGTATATGGATAAATATTTTCAAAAGTGCAGCATTTGGGTAATAAAGTTTACTGTTTGCAGTGTCAGATGAAAAAAACCGCAAGAATTTCGTTGTAGGTAGTATGATAATGTAGCTCAAACTCTTCACTGACTGCTTGTACATGTCCGATTGCTCTTCTCCTTAGAGCAATTAAAGACTTAACTCATAAATCATATTTAAAAGTCTTTTCTGAAATTTGCTTCTAATTAACAATCTTAACATTTGCTTGGTGCGCTGTCAATGTAGATCATTAGGAAAGATTGTTCAAACTACATAATCTGTTAGGCAAAACAACACTTTTATATTAAATGATACGTCGTCTCTAATTATTAGTAGTCTGTATAAGTGAGAGGGGACTATTTAGTGAATAAAAAGATGCAGTCAGGTGTTCCTTGCAAAATGTGAATAAAAAATAATAAATTGATATGAACCCAGCAACCTCATTTGCTTTGCATATACTCTGTTTAATTAATCAGTGAAGGCTTCAATTATTTTCTTGAACTGCTTGAGAATTAATTAATTGCGTGTTTTCAAGTAAGCTTATGTGACACACATGGTAGCTCAAGTAGATTGAGGCTAAATGACTATTTAGCTTCATTGTTATAGTTGGAAAGGCTTCAATCAGGTGCTGGTGTTGGTTGCAAAAATGTGAAGAAAAATTAATAAATTGATATGAACCTAGCAACCTCACTTGCTTTGCACATACTCTGTTTAATTAGTGAAGGCTTCAATTTTTCTTGAATTGCTTGAGAATTAACTGCATGATTTCAAGTTAAACTTATGTGTGACACACGTTAGCTCAAGTGGATTGAAACTTGATAATTCTGTACCTACACATAAAACCAAATTTGCATTATTAGAAAGATGTGCACGAGGCTCTTCTGGCTATTGTCATCCCCCACACCCTGGCTTCACACACACTAAAAACAAAGAAGAAAAATATAAACTTTAAAGCCAATTAATGATCCAGAGATATCATTATGTTTTCTCCACTGTCTTTTCTCGTATCAGAGGGCCCAGAACTGATTCTCAGTTGTTGCAAATACAAGACTTGTCTTTACGGAGTGATATGATTCAGGTGCATTAGAGCAATAGAATAATAATTTGCGGTTAAATTATCTTATTATTCCCATGCTCCATTATAGTGTCTGTGACAAGTGACAACTTTCCTAACTCTGATTTCTAGAAGTAGCTAGCCTACGAAGCATTTCAGACATATTGTAAGTTTCTTACCATAACTCCCTCTTAGTTTAGTTAAGGCGTTTATGAGGCTAATGCAAATCAATAAGAATCAGATCCGGGAAATAAAATCATGCAATGAGGGGACAAGATTCTCTTTCTTTTGCCGTATGTTTTCTTTCCTTGTTATTTCAATATTATGGAGTTGGAATCAAACACTCTTACAAATTTAATTATGAAGCAACCTGATGTTAAGAAACAGAAAGGCCATCTAAGATCTTAGTAATCTCAGCTACTAGACTGTTGTCTCTGTTGCATCTGATGGTGATTTATATTTGTTATATATAGCAAATTAAGGCAAATCACAAGACTTGGTCTTTTATAGCGCATGCAACGCTCTGCTCAACCATGTGATGTTAGATTCCTGGCAAAATAACAGTATATCTTACTCCATCAAAATCTGTTTGCTCATCATGTTTAGTCCCTTAGCTTTGCTCGACCTTAATAAGAAATTAAACAACGATATTGTATATATTTTGTCCACAACTTGATGAAAAAAATGTAATAATAAGAACTGAGCAGGATGGGGACAATTTAACAACAATTATTGAGCATTCTGTGTATTCCATAGAAATTAAAGAATAGATGATAGTATTGTTTATAGTTTGTAACTAGTGATTATTAATTGTTAAAGATTTTGTGTTGATGTTAACAACATATTGATCGATTTTGACATCAATGGTCTGATGCCCTGAGATTTTCATCTTAAGATATTAATATGTAAAACATTTGCATTCAGTATATGATATTAAATATATTTGATGATATTTCAGATGGTGAAAAGAGTAGAAGAAAGTTCATATCACAGTCAAAAGAGCTCCTTATTCTTTAGGACAATTATTTTTTGGACAGCTTTTAAAAACCTGGATCTTAAAAAATAGTTTGCAACTAGTACTGCTTGTTAAATATTTTATATTGATATTAACGCATAGTTTCATGATTTGATCTTTGACAAAAAAATATAATGATTTGATACACTGAGATTTTTGTCAATATATTTTAAATCTGTATTTAGCATATAATATTCAAGAGATTTGGTGATCATATAGATGCTAAGGACTCTAGAATGAAGTTCAAATCATATATAGCTTTCTTAAGAATTTGTATGAAGAACATTTAAATTTGTTTATTTGTAATATCAAATTAACGAATCTTTTTTTGTTTTTTAATTTGTATGCTGTGCAAGTATGAGATGCATGTGTAAGTTAGATCCAATTAATTAATGAAGATATGGTAAAGTGATAGCTAGGAAGGTGCTTATTTGATCAAGGGAGGACAAGTAATGCTTCATATCAGTCATGCAAATTAATTTTAAGTAGTAGATGTGAAGTTTTAAATCATAGTGTGTGTAAATCAATCTAAACTAAGTTTTGATTCCCAAGTAATTCTTTGGCTACTTATAAGTTAACTTTCAAATCCTAGTCCACACACGTTATCTCCAATGTGAATAACATTTCTTAATAAGATAGTACAATAAATATATAAAAAAAATTAACAGGTCAAAATGCATCAGCATGCCAGTTACTGTGAAGCCTTGCGTAACATATAAAATATTTGTTAGTAGCATAAACCCTACTTCAACACATCTGCGAATAGCTCAGTTCTCAAAAAATTCAACTTTTTTTTTTCTTCTGGCTAACAATTAAAAATGTTATTTTTATTGTAAATAAGTAATAACTCAGCTGTACTTAGACTCTCGATAATATTTTTTGTTGTGATTGATTATTCTTAGATACAGTAAGGAAGCATCAAGGAAGAAAGAGCTAGAGAGAGAATATCCCCGCAAAGGTAGCCAAGTATTTTCCTTGAGAATTGGGGAATTGAGATTATATTATTAATGTAATTAATGTGAATCTGATTGCTATTAAAGAACAGACACCCAAAGGCCAAAACTAATGAAGACAAAAATGGGAAGCAAGGAGATGGGGTCCTTTGCATCACATCTTACAGCTAAGAAAGGGGTCATGAAGCTTTAATTATAATATTATACGACTTGAACTGAATAGAGATATGTAGAAGTGAACCCATATGTATGTGACAAAATCAATAGTATAAATTGAACAGAGATAGGGAATGGGTCATGACCTCCTCAATTATTGATGATGATGATGATAGAATAACAACCAAAAAAATCAATAATAATAATAATAATAAAATTCTCATTATTCTATATCATTCTCCACCCACCATTGGGTTTCGTCCATGTTATAGTTGAGTTTGAGGTTAGGAAACGAAGAGGAATTATATTTGATCAACATTCTCTATGCTCTTCAGCTTCCTCAAGGTTTGTAGTGTGATGCTTTCGGTTCTTATTTATTACAAGACAGTTGTAACCGTGTCAAAAAACTGGATAAAAGTGATTGAATCATTAAATTTGTTTGAAATTGATTTTCTTAACAAAATAATTATATTAAAAAAATGAATTGCACCTTGAGAAGTGAAAAGATAATTATATAAAAAATAATTCTTATGAATTACTCCTTTGGTTCTACTACCTTATCAATGAGTTGTGACCGGAACTGAGGAAATAAATCCCCTCTCAATCGTATAAATAGGATCAAGGAAAAAATAGATACATCATTTCATGATCTATAACAAGAACCACTCATTACTTTCTATGAAGTGTCTTGTAACATGAACACAAGTGAGTGATTCACCTTGAACGACAGACAAGTGTAAAGATTTGGAGATGATCTACGTCGTATTCACAATAATCATTCTCATAATGATTGCAGGAAGGGACCAGCAAGTTAATGCCATTTAATATGGTGCATGGTAGATGCCTTCCTTCACCTCTTTCTCCTTCTTCCTCCAATACCACACCCAGTGCCATTAATAAGGTTGGTGTGAACTCACTGACTTCTTGAGCTTTCACCCTTTCCTTTTATAGAAACCATATGATTTGTGAAATTCATATTGATCTTAATGTATCCAGGAAATTCTGCTCTCCTAAATTTAATTACATTATTCAAAAGAGAGGGAAAAAAAGTTAGCGTATTAACGATTAAATAAGTTAATTACTCAGAACTTCAACACAAAAAGGGAACTTTCCTCCTTATTTTAATAGTTTGGATTCGCATATAATAAGCATATAAGTTTGCAGTTATTTTTTAAAAAAAACTCATTATTTTGACAGTTAACCAAAAATAAAATAGAATAAAAAGAAGTACTTGTGAGATCTCAACTAGGGCAGGTCTCAACTCGATTTCTTATTGCCTCCTTCAAGTCTAAGCTTAGGTGCCTGAATTTGTGGGCCACTAATTAATGTGTATCTTAATTTCATAACTAACCTTAAAAGCTATGATTCTACCATTTGACCCCTCTAATTCAGGTCTATACGCAGTTATGTATATTATATAGTTCCCATTCTTGCCTTTTTTATATAAAACAACTAACCTCTTATATATGTAATTGTCAAATCAATGATAGATACATACACAAGTATATTTATATACAACACTTTTTTTTTTCAAGAGAGCACATGCATGCACACATGTCTTACATATACAGCACCACACGCCGTGACCAAAATGCAAAGTTGCCATCGTCATAAACGTATAAATCTCTCACCCACCCCAACATGAAGGGATTAATTGTTGCTATTATCAATAATCATACTTAACAATTGAGAGTAATATGATATTTCTCTTGAAGGATTTTTATTTATTTAATCAGAAATGACTTGACACAGAAGTTGGGAATTTATTTGGTAGACGTTTTTACAGGGGGGGGGGGGAAGAATTATTCGATTATTTATGATAACTAAGAGGGTGCGTAAATAAATATACACAAGCAACTGAACAATTGGTCGGTTTTGCTTCTAATAATATTAGTCAAGAAGTACCCTGCATTTGGTTATTGTTAACTAATTTGGAGCAAAAAAGTATTGACCCCATAAATGGAGGGAAAAAGCTCCTTTCAATTTAATATTTTTTAGTGAATTTCACAAATAAAACTCTTACACAAAATCCTATTGAAAAAAGACATCAAACCTTTTACATATATCTATTTAGTAGTATTAGACACAACCAATTAATTATTAGTCAAACATGTTTAGATCCCAAATAAAAAAAATCACTCTTTAATTTTAGTATAACTTTTTTTTCTATATTTAAATCCAATAATTTTATTTAATAAATTTTAGGCTGCTGTCCCCATTTACATATTTAGCCAAACATGTAATCTCCCTTTTCCAACGGAAACGCAATAACCCCACAATACTTAAAGACTAAAACACCCCCCCCCGGCCCCAAAAAAATCTTGTCAAAGGCCTGATGGCTAACATAGCTATTAGCTAATTAAAATGCAGCATCTTAGCACATTATGGTCGATTCTCCATATCCAAAAGTTTCTAACTTTACTCGAAGAGCTGCCACATATTACACAGAGCCATTTCACCAGACCCTTATTATGATGAAAGAATTGGAATTTTTTTTGTGTACCATGTTGATCAAATTCTTATGGACCCATCAACAACACAAATATGAGCTGTAAAATGGTAATACAAAGAATCTAACTTTAACCCTTTATTCTTGTCATCACAAAGTAGAAAATACTACATGTTGTTGAGAGAAGAAACTTGTAATAATAATAATATATGATGCTTTTCATGCCAATCAAATTTTAGTCATGATAATAATTCCCCACATAGGAAACTCATCTAGCTTCCGCAACTTTCATAGATCCAAGTCACATGACCAGTAAAGTAAAAGTGGTAGAAGAAAGAAGAAGAAGAAGTAGGAACTTGAGAGACAAGAAAAGTATTTTGCCCTTCAAAGAAAAATTGAAAAAGGGCTGACATTCAGAAGAGAGAGAGAGAGAGGGGCAAACAAAGACTCTTTGACTGATTCTCTAATGTTGCCACAATGAGCCCTCAAAGCCACAAAGAATCAAACCCTCTGTTTCTTCTTCTTGCATTGATGTGTGATCCATCATAGTGAAATAGCCACCACAGTACTTGTTTTCATCATCGTAGAGGCTGTGATGCCACGGGTGAGGATAGGACCACCCATCTTCCGGGTCGAAAAACACAAAGTCGTTATTCGGGTCGGGTTCTTGGAAGCTGGTGCCCAGTGCTGGGAGCTCCACTATCTCGCCTAGTTCCTCTGGGGTGGAAACATCGCCGGAGGAGCACGATGAGGTTGTGGCGGCGGGACTGATATTGCTGCTGCTGTTATTGAGTATCTCCATGGAAGCAGCTTTGGCGGCGGCGGCTTGAACATCTCGGGGCGATTTGGATGCGGGTCGGGGCAGTGAATCGGCGAGCTCAGGGAAGTTGAGGATGGCGGAGCTGCCTTTAATGCTGATGGCGGCAACGTCGTGGGCGCGGGCGGCCATATCGGCGGTGGCGAAAGTGCCTAGCCAAATCCGATTTTTCTTTCTGGGTTCGCGGATTTCGGACACCCACTTGCCCCACGTTCGCATTCGGACTCCTCTGTAAACAGGGTGCTTGCTGCTATTATTAGTATCGTCTCTGGCTCGCTTGAGCTTCTTCTGCTGAGAAGCAGAAGAACAGGAAGAAGACAACGACGAAGACGAAGAAGAGGAAGAGGAAGAACAGTTGGCGGAAGTATCAGTCTCCGAGCTAAGTGGCTCAGCCATTAGTAGTAGTAGAAAAGCTCAGAAGCAGAAAGCAGAGCTGGGCTGTTATGGCGTAGAAGAATGTTCTGAAGGGCTGGAAGAGTTTGCAGAAGAGGAAGTGTGTGGGAACCAGAAGGAGAGAGGGAGAAAGTGAGGGAGAATGAGGACAGGAAGAGGGAGGGGGGGATTTTAGTAGGCAGAGGAGGCGGAGAGAGAGAGAGCAAGAGGAGAGAGAGGGTGGGGTGTCTTACCTCTCAAGTGTCCCCCACACGAGTGGCTTTTCATGGAAAGGCCTTCCCATTCCATTCCTCCTATCATTACATACATGCACAATTCCTACACTCCACCCCCAATCTTAATTCATTCATAAATGTACGTTATAAATGAGTCCCTAGATTATTATTACTCTTCTTATTATTTCTTTCAAAGCTTAAATTCTGTGTAGAGAAAACAGCTATCATGTATTGAGTTTTATATTCATATAGAAGAAGACAGAATATGCGATCAGTTGATCTAATTTTAATAAAATTTAATTTAGTTCAAACTTAAGAAAACAATCCAATTAAAATTGACCGACCTACACTAGGTGGGTCAGTTAGGTTAGCTGGAGTTTCTAATTGCCTTTTTGGGTCAAATGGTACATAGAGGATCGTTGATGATGTGATTCAATTGGTTATGTTTTTTTAGTGAATCGTCAGGAGTTGGGGTTATGTTTTAAGAAACATAATATTCACAAATCTCCAGTCTGCTAGTGAATCAATTTAGGATTTGTTCTATTGGATGGACCAATTTAAAATTTTAGTGTTTTAAAAATAATTTAAAGTGATTTTCCTTTAGAATATATAACTTTTATTAATGATGCTGCATCACATTTCCCCCTCACTCCTACCTTGGGCCCTAGTGGGGCTATGCAAATTAATAACCATAGTTGAAATATTGATGTTTACACTTTTTTTTATATTTTACATTGATGAAGTCTTTTTATATAAAATTATATGACTTACATATCAAACTTCACTAAAACTCCTTAAACCTAGTCCAATCCAGCTTCGCTTGATTTAACTTAGAAGGTGAAAAATGTTTTGTGGCTAGAAGGAAAATTGGTTATTTGATATTTATTTTCATCTTTATTAAAAATTAAAGATAAATCCATTTTCTCTTATCTAAAATATATGGAACTAAGAAAAATGGTTAATTAATTAAATTCGGTTTGAATTAAAATTTTTTAAACCTTGTCCCTATTCAGCTTTGTCTCATATTCTTTCTTATTTCTCTGTGTCTAACATGTATCACCAATAATAAATATGATAAAATTAAAAAATGGTAATTCATACCAAATATTTGTTTTAAAGGATGCACTGCACTTTGGACTGGAGGTGGTACCTCCAATCCTTTAATTTTACATAATATCTCATTTTAGTTTCTTAATTTTATCAAATATTTTTTCTATCTTTAATCCTAACCACACCAACTTGTTCATATTAAAATTTTAAATGTTTGAAGAAAAATTCTCAAACGTGAACCTGTTAAGTTTAATTTCAAAATAATGTCGATTGATATAAAAAATCATTATTTAAAACTAGACTCATTAGGACTAGGATTGAAAAACGTACTTAATAAAATTAAGAGAGCAGATTTAGTTGATGAAAATATATTGTTGATTGACATAAAAAATCATTATTTGAAACTAGATTCATTAGGACTAGATGATTGAAAAAAGTACTTAATAAAATTAAGTGAGCAAATTTAGATGACAAAAATATACCTTTTTCAACAACAAAAAAATATAGTTTGACCATGGTTTCAGAACACTTAAAATATTTTTTTTTTATATTTTACAATACAAAACTTCTCACCATCACTCACCTTTAATCACTGCTCGTCCATCCATTGCTCACCATTCTCTCCATTTTTCTTCTTGGTTTTATTTGAGGGCTTATTATGTGTTGTTTCTCTTATAATCAAGACAAAAAATTTGTATCTTTGATCCCAGCTCTTAGTCAAGATAGGTAATTGATGATGAGAGAAAACAGTGCTCAACCTTTTCTTTTAGTCTCATAATGATGAAGTTTTGAGTTTATATTAATAACATAATAGAGGTGATATCATATGTGATTCCTTAAATTTATAATCAATGATTCTTTCAGAGTTTCAATATATTCCATTCAAATGTATTATACATACAATTTATAAATTCCTATGGAAGAACTTGCATTAGAGAAGAAAAATTAACAAACAAGCTTCGTGAGATAAACTTAAATAATGAAGATAGTATGATGAAGTGTCTGAAGTGATTTTATGCTAGTTCTAATCAAATTTAAAAATATATAACATTTTTTTTTGCCAATAAGGATATTATCATTGAGAACATCAGAAACATAAATACACAAATAGTTCGAAATACAAGTCCGCCAAAGCACCACTAAACAGAAGAAGAAAACGAACAAAACACACAAAATAGAAACAAACAAAAGACATATCTTCAACCTAGATCCACGGCCATTAGCTTTGCCTCCGCATCTAGCAACCTGCATAGTACTGATGGCGGTCGAGACACCCAATCAGAAGGGTAAGACCCAGCCAACGAAGCTTTAGCAACCCAATCGGCCACCATATTTGCTTCCCTGGGAATCCAAACACAAGAATGGTTTCTAATAACTTTCCTTGATTTCATGATATTCTTAAGGATGATTTCACATCTCCAATCAACTGAAGAGTAACTACCATTCACATAATTAATAATAGTCTGGTTATTAGTCTCAAATTACACCTAATTGATCTGATTAGCATAGGCATACCGCATAGCTTCTAGAAGAGTTATACCCTCTGCCATCACTACAGAATGATGACATGTCTAATCATATAAAATGTATTAAGAGCAAGAAAAAAAAACACCTACAAAATATTTATAAATTATTCAATATCAGTAATAAAATTCACGTGCTGTCAATTCACTGGACAAAGGATACATGCATGGACAATAATAACAGAGTAAGAAGTAGGAAGAACCCTTTTTGTTGTACGGACAATTTTGTGTGATTGGGACACTCAAAAATACTGTTGCTGTCCTACCCCATTCCCTCCCCTCTTTGCTTTTTAATGCCTCTCTCCCTCTTTAGCATCACGCAGTTACCCTTTTAACCTTAACCATTAATTGCTCCTAATTTACTCATAAAGGGAAAAATTGGGGAAAAATAGCTGATTGGAAAATTAATTATAAAATGGGATCTGCTGAGTTGTACATGTAGAAATTCAGTTACACACATGGAAACTCAGATGCATATGTGAAAACTCAATTGCACATATGAATGTATATGTGGAAGTGCAGTTACACATGTGTGAAAAATCCCATTTAATGCATCTCTCCCTCTTTAGCATCACGCAGTTACCCTTTTGACCTTAACCATTAATTGCTCCTAATTTACTCATAAAGGGAAAAATTGGGGGAAAATATCTGATTGGGGAATTAATTATAAAATGGGATTTGCTGAGTTGCACATGTAGAAACTCAATTACATACATGGAAGCTCAGATGCATATGTGAAAACTTAATTGCACATATTATGAATGCACATGTGGAAGCGCGGTTGCACATGTGTGAAAGATCACATTTTACAATTAATTCTTCAATAGAGGATTTTCCTCCAATTCTCCCCTCATAAATAGATTTCTTGTATCCTGCATTTTCATATCTCACGTTAACCTTTTTAGGAGAAATTAAGGAAACTAAATACATTACTTAAAAAAAGTTATTTTTTTGTGAATAATCAGATCATATATCGATTTATAAGTTAGGAAAATTAGTTAGAAGAAAAATGATAAACGTAAATACTTCAAAGCAATTTATTTCTCTTCCTTAATTAATCTCTCCAAGAAAAAAAAGTCAAGTGTGATGGTATTGTTTATTATTTTTAATGTTATGTGTCGTGCCAGCTCGGCAAGCCATTTGACATGTCACCGTTAATCAATAAAAGATGAGCTAGGTTGCGGTCAGTGGGATTTGCCCAAACATAGGACTCTGGAAAATTGAGTGGAGCTGTAAATTTAATCAAAATATCAACATCCTCCTGCCTTAACAGCCACATGACTAATTTAACCATATCAATCAATTTGGTAAAGTTAATTATCTATAGCGAATGTGTATTGATTTTCTTATGATATACATTTTAATTAACCTTTAATAGAAATAACTCCCTACATGTAATCAATATATAGATAATTTGGAAAAATGTAAAGTTGAGAGCCAGAAATGGATTAGGACTAGAGGAAATATGTTTTGATTTCTACTGACTTCAAGTTAATTATCTATTGTGAATGTGTATTGATTTCCCTATAATATGTATTTTAATTATGTGCATTGTAATTAACCCTTGATAGAAATAACTCACTACATGTAATTAATATATATAGATAATTTGGCAAAATGTCGAGTTGAGAGCCAGAAACGGATTAGGACTAGAGGAAATATGTTTTGATATCTACTGACTCCAGTTTGCGAGAGACTAATATAAGAATTCTTAAGGAAATTAATAGTTGTATACAGACATACCTTAACTAGGAAAGATTTATCTCTCACCCTTGACACTCTAAAAAAGAATACTCATGGAAACTTATATAACTACTTTGCATGATTTACAAAATTAGTTAAATTTATTATTTATAACAATATGTTTTTTAAAATCACTTATTTACATTATTAGCATTGAGATTTACTCATTTAATGGAAAACACGCTAGTATGTGTAATCAGCAGAGAATGTGTAGCAACAAAAATCAACAGAGAAAGCATGGAGAAAATAAAAATCTAAGAAAAAATTGACTAACGTCAAACACATTTAATTAGGATTGAAACAAAACCCTTCATTAGTCATTGTATTTAGGGTGCGTAGGAGTAACATGTAAATTGCAAAATACAGTAGATAGAACATACCTTTGATGTATTATTCTCTTTTCTTTATCTTTTTTAAAAATCAGATCTGCTGAATTTCCCGTAACATCAATGAATGATTCACGACAGGTAGGGATATCTGTATTTTGGATTCATTAATCCTTAGACCCCATTTCCTAATATTATTTTCATTTCTTCTTCTTATAATAATTTGAGTTGTCTTAGATTTGTTCCCCTCTGCATTATTTATTTGCATGTATTTTATATTCCGCTAAAATTAAATATTAGGCATCTTCCCCACAAGACAAATTTTTTTATTCTTTGAACTGAACTTCTAACTGATCCGAGATTTGATATGATAACATCAGTCAATTGTGAGATAAAAAGCTCATAGTTATTTTCTACCGTCACAAATTGAAAATTAATATATGCATATATGTACATGCATAAAATAATAATACAAAAACCAATCATCTTAGCTCCAAATATCTACTAATATCTTCAAGAAAATTCCCTCTACTCAAAGACACCAGTAAATCTTAATTAATGAGCCTACATTAAAAAAATAAATAAATTGAGAAATTATACCCATGGATATGAATTCTAATGAAAAGGTTTATAACCGCTAAATATATATAATACAAGAGTCTTTGAAAGAGCAACAGTACCTTAACCACATCGCATTTGCATTGTCATCCCAATCAAGGGGCAGACTGAGTATAAACTTTTTCACCATTCTTTCAATTTACCCAATTTGCACAAACCAGAAACATAATGTATAGATTTAAAATCAATGTTTTATGGATTGAATTATACCCATTCTTATCATGAATAAAAAAATTTTAATCCATTTTATCTTTTAAATTTATAATTTTTTTCTTTAAATTGTCCTTATTAATTACACTTATTAAGTAAGTTTCTATAAAGGGGTAATTTATAGTACAAATAATAATTGAGTAAGAATTTTAAAGAAGTCAATAAATGTTTGTTAAAAATAACAAATTTGATTAATTTTTAACCTGTACAACAAATTGGTTATGTTGTTCTTACTTTTCACGTGAGACAAATACATAATAGTCTCTCACTCTCACTCACCATCCTTGTTCACACGATACACTGTTGCCTAGCAGCTACGTCCTCAGAGTTTATCAACTGGGATCCCTTTTATTTATATATTTATACATTCATACATTTAGGTAAGAGTCATGCACATCATACTCTCTATAATGTGAGTTGATTCCGAAGGATCACCAAAATCTGAGTATGCCTTCATACTTGAAAAATATTTACAAACATATTTACTTATCACCTACCAATAAAGTCATTACATCAGCAGCGGGATTTAAACTTACAAGTTTATAAATTACAGTCCAATTCTTTTTACCAACTAAAGTAACCTTTGTGCATGGTTTGATTTCATTACAGGCTGATGTTTGGATTAATAATTGTAAAAAAAAAAGTTTTTATTCTAACTAATATTTTATTTGAGATTATCTTTTTAAAAGTGATTGTACGCAATGCGAGGTGAGTATATAAAATAAATTTTATCTCGATTTACATGAAAATATTCTGAAAATGATTGATAAACAAACTTTAATTTTTACAAACCCTAAAATAGCTTTTGAGTAAAAAAAATCAATGGCACTGAAAACTAAACTAGTCAAACATCATTTTGCATTTAAATTGACTTTTTAAATTGAAAAAGGAACTCTTGGCATCGTGTAGCCGACACTCGAACACGAAGCCGAACCAGTATAAATGAAGCAATTGATTAGTAATGAGGTCCTTAGTTTAGTTATAACTTTTAAGTACGAAACTTGTCAGAAAACTTAAATGATGGAACGAAAAGCTCAATCATATCGGTACACATAAATATACGTGTATATGTCTATCACCTAAATAGGGTCCATAGCCTGAACCAATTTATTCCTTTACGAAACTGATGAATGCTGTTGGAAATTTTCGTTCGAGTTACAGAGATGTATGAACAGAAATATTGTTTCCTATCGATGCAAACATGTAGAAGCTTATAATGGAAGTGAACTTGAAATTCCATGGTACTGTACACTTGTACAGTTTGTACTGTATATATAGACACACACACACACGCCCCCTCTGTATCTTGTCTGCTCAACTACTGTTTAACAATGGGAGGGTTCATGAACGTACGTACGTAGGATAGGGATGGTCCTGATGCATGACGACGATATGAGCTGTCAAGAACCAAAGGTTTTGTTTTCAATCATTAAGTTCGATTTCGACACATGTCGCTTATTATGAGTTGTCCCAGAGCCGACGACCTTCGATAGAGTCTCCTTCAAGATCGATCCATCACTTTCGTTTTCACACTTTAACTTTTTCAGATGGCAATCTCCATACATGAGCTTAAGCTTCTATAAATCATCGTTATTATTATATTGAAGAGAGACCAGAATCAATTCAATTATATTATCAATTTAGATTAATTAGTTTCATTTTGGTATAAGGAAAAAAGAAAGAAAGAAAGAAGCAGACAGAAACTGCTGCTTCAGTGTACGTACGTAACCTCTTGACGATGAATGTATCTTTGGATGTTGAATAAGATGATGGTAGATAGAGACAGTACCGAAATTTGTCCTTTCCTATCCTTGATATATAGGTTAATATTGTTGTAGATGTTGAAGTTTGATAAGAATTTAGTCTGAATTTAAATATATAAACTAAAATAAAAAACCATTAAAAGTATGAGAAACAATCGTTTAACTTAAACTAATAATTCAAAATTACAAAAATTAAAATCAAAATTCCATTAAACTATAAAAAATAAAAATTACATTAACGCAATAAGCTTATTATTTATAAATGTTTATAAGCACTTTAATTAAGAGTGATAGAGAATCTTGATATTGGCGAGTGTTCGTGGTTATTTCCTGAAAGGTGAAACTTATTCCAATTAACTTTGATAATCCCATCTTCCCATGGAATCCATTTCAATATGGAAGAAAGATGAGATCATTGGAGTAAGAGGAAGGCTTCTGACTCAATTTCAGTTGAATATCTATCTCTCAACCATGACAATTATTTTATAGTTTAAATCGAGCTACTGGTAAGTTCAATCAACGAGCCAATCAGTCTGAGCATTGGATTCAATCCAATTCTTTAATCATTGGGCATTACAAGAGTAGGTGGATGTGGAAGAGAGTCTGATTTAGAGATTTGGTGGAAGGAAGGAGGGAAGTGGTTTCAGCGCTCCTATAAGGTAATGAGCACTAAAATATGAACTGCTTAAATTCGGATTTATTTTTTTTATTTACCTTTAAATTTTTTTAAAGAAATTATTTTAATAGACTTATAATTTAAAATAAAAATAACATCTTAATCGTTAGTTTATTTTTAGAAAATAATTTTTTAAAAAAACTCCTAAGTTAAATATTTTAAAGTGTAGTAGTGAAGCTGTATTTAAACAATACAGGCAATGAATCTAAGGGTGGAGTTAGGAGTGGCTGTTTGAAAGCTTTCCCACATTTAAATGAATCCTTCGTCTCAATCCCTCACTCACACACCAGTTTAGGATACCCTATTCTTCCCATACCTACAGCCTACACCTTTTAGGTCAAAAATAATTTTCGTGTCCTTTCAATTTCATTATATTATTTTGTTTGGATGTGCAAAGGGTGACATTTCTTGTAGCTTTGAGAAAGTATTAAATTCTATATAACCTCTCAGTATATATATAATATATATAATATCTCAATCAATTTTATCTTTTATGTTTATAATTTTTATGATAAATTATCTCAATTGCGTGTATATATATTAGTTGAGTGTTTACCATTGAGTCAATAATATCCGGTGCAATTGATTAAAAACAAATTACGTGTTAAACGTGGCAAAAAAAAAAAACAGTTAGTTGTTAAACATGAATTATTTTTTATGATGATAGCATGCAGTACAAGCATTTATTGAATAATGAATGATAGCCACCACCGACCTGATAAACGGTGAAAACGTGCGATTCATTCAATATCATTAAGGGTTTGTTTTGCAACCACTTAAAAAGTATTTTCACTCAAGTCGAGATAAAACTTCTCTCATATACTTACCTCAGATTGCATAAAATCATTTAAAAAAGCTATTCCCAAACATACCCTAAATTTTGTAAGATTTTATAACACATGAATCTATAAAGAACCGAAATATCAATATAAATTTTGTTGTACAACTTTTATGGGGCCTTCATTATTCAACCTTTTCGATATGTTTATAAAGAATCTGTTTCATTATTGGTTATAGATCGATGCGTGTTAATGTGCTTGGCCATTCAAGTCACACTTCACCGACCTCCATTAAATCACCTTCATAATTCTGTTTCCACGTCGATATGATTTAAATTTCGAGCAGTCAAAATTAATTCTTAAAATCCTGTAATCTTTATTTTTAAAACATTTTTTTTAAAGAAGGAAGAACAATTCATTCAAGACTAAAGTTACAAAAACCCATGCATCATCCGTTAATTACATTAAAAATGAAAGAAAATATTTTTCTTCAATAGGCAAGGATTAGATTCGGAAATTCAGGAAAAATTAATTCATCAGTCTTTTGAAGTTTGACTTAGTTTTTAATCAGATCCTTGTGGTTTTTTTTTTAAATCACTATGATGTCTCAATAAAGAAATATAATAACAAAATAGTATACACAATAAACGAATTTCAATATGTGAAATAGTAATATCTTTATACTGCTCACTTGTAATTGAAAATTGTTTGTGATTACATTACTATTTAATGTTTTTCATAATTATTTCCCCTTTTTTTCCATTTTATCAGGTGATTACAGTTTTATCAATTATAAACATAATTTCCAGCTTACAACAGGTTTACGTGATAGAATGCTGCTTTTAATTGCGAGGAAATTAGTGAAGGAGGTTGAGGGTATAGTGGTGGAAGATTAACAGCAGAAATGGTAAATGAACAAGAATTAAAGCCGACGTTAAATCTAAGGATGGAAGGTTCATGAATCCCATGCCTCTCGTTTTTGAGCCATTGGGCTAAACTAGCATGCCGTCGGAGGCTCTACCTCTGTGTTGTGTTTGATCTTAATCCTTTTTTACTGCTAAAAGGTCGAAATTGATTTAGGTTGTTTTGTGCCCTTCAATTATTGGAAACACTTAATTATGATGTGACAGTATCATTTTTTAATTTTTATTTGTTGGTTAGGAGGATGTGATTGTACCTTTAACACCTACCAAAGGGTGGTATTAATTATTTTTGCTGTCCCCTTTTTTTGAAATTACTAGATATAGGATGCCCCAACCAACCCATGGCCAGTGCTTCTCCTTTAGTCCTTTGTGTGAATCTTAATTCAATCGGACTTTGATGAGTCCATCCGAATTTTAATAATAAAAATCTTTATATATTTAATGTTTCTATAATAAGTTACCAGTGACATAAAAATTGTATCTTTTTTGTAAATTTAGATTAATTTTTAACAGGTTATATTTTATAAAAATAAGTTATCATTATTCTTAAAGCTATTTCGAACTTAAATTGATGTTAACAATTGCTTTAAGAAAACTTGTAAATATTTTTTATAATAAAATGAAAAATAGTAGAGCTCATCAATCAATCATCGCCTGCCGCATAGGACCTCAAAACGCTGTATCAATTAAATGAGTGGAGCCATGAACCACCTGTTTCTATTAATTATTATTAATAATATACAAATTTATTAACTACTATTATTAATTTTGAATGAATGACTGAATATAATAAAAATGCATTGGATGCATAGTATCCCATCTCATTCACATGCAATTCAAGTGGCACCCATACTCCACAGTCTTGGGGTCCTCATTAAGTAACTCTGCTCCAAATGCTAATGCCAACCTCCTCATCTTTCATTTTCAGATTCTTTCCTTCAACCTTAATGGATCACAAAAGCTTTCCTCCTTGTACTCTTTTTTATGTGGCTATCTAACTCTTGGCAAAAAAAAAAAAAGAAGGATATGATTATTCAACTAAACCAGATTCGAACACAATCGGGATTTTTTGGAGGTAGCTACTCTAAATCCAACTAGATAAATTTGAATTCAAAACCGTATATTTAAACAGTTAAAATCCTCTTCCATTTTATATATACAGCCCATTCTAAAAGAAATTCTTGTTTGTTTTTTTTTTAAAACAAAGTTAATGAGTGTAACTATCTCTACAAAATTCTGTTGAGGTTGGTGAAGATGATTTATAATATGACCCTGGAGAAGGGAGGGGGGGGGTATGTAAGCATGTGTTTCCATGGTTCATTGATTCGAGGACCATGAAGTGGCCGGAACTCATGGGTCTGGCGTCAGAACTTGAAGTTCTTCTCTTAAAAGAAATGAATATCTTGCACTTAAATAAATGCTGAAAACTCTCCCATTTAATGGCTTCATGTTGCTGAGAGAAACTAGTCAACTCGTTTCATGGCCTCTCAAAAGGTATTCTCACTGCTGGCTTGGCACCACAATCCAAGGATTAATTAAATTAAATTAAAGGGTTCGGGGGTAAAATAATCGGAAAGTTTTTTTAGGAAAAAACACATATCACAAGAAAGTTATCGAGAAGATATATTGAATCTAGAAGTTTTAAAATGGGATATTTTGAATATTGCTGTTAAAAAATCCGTTAAAGTTGATTAACTTTTCAATTGAGAAAATGACGGTCAATATTAAAGTTTTTAACGGTAGGATCTAAAATGCCCCATTTTAAAACTTTCGGATCTAAAATATCTCTTCGACGATTTCTATATGACCAGTGTTTTTTCGAAAAAATTTTTTGAATTATTTTTACCACTTCATTTTAAATTAAATTGTATGGCAATCAGGACCCCATCATCTTGCAACTAATAAAAAAGAAAGCTCTGCCCTTCTCGTGCCTCTTCGTTCTGGTTCTGGGAAGCCTCCTGTGGCTATCATCAGCTTATCAGTATGGTGCTACAGCGACGGAAGTGAAAAGAAGGGGCTTGAAGATGGGTTTTTATTTAATGAGAATGGGTCCAGTTTTGGAATCCCCAGTCATGAATAATGATAATACCTGGAAACAAGTGTACGATCCCACGTGGGTTTTCCCCTCCTGAATATATATATATATATATGTTGATTTCATTATTAAACACCGGTCATTATCTATGTCAAGTGACGGACACTGTCGGCATTTACAGTGGACATCTACCATCGAGGACTAGATGGCCTATTTAGGTTTTGCTTTGGACTTATACCCCAATAATGAAAACTTAAAGCTATTGTCCCTATCAACTTTAACAGTTTGTTTAGGAAGTAATAAAACTTTGGTTTCAAACTTTATTTTCACAGAATCCGAGGTAAGTATGTGAGAGAGTTTTATCTCGATTTACGTGAAATTGATTTTGGGAATTGATTCCCAAACAAGCTATAAGTAGAGTCGGAGAAACGGATCCAACCTGCCTCAACCCCAATAATGATGACTTAAAGCTATTGTCCTTATTAGCTTCAAATAGAGTCGGGAAAACGGGCCCAACCCATAAGTTGAGGTGGGTTTCTTCAGCCCGTAAAAATGCAGGTTGTACAAGCCCGACCCACATAACCCACGGGTTGCCCGCCTACTTTTTTTTTTAAACTAATTTTTTAAGTAACTTTTTTACAATGTTAAATCTTTATGAACCATACAAAACATGATTGTATATATTTATTTCCATTTTATTGTTATTTGTTTATCAAAATGAATATTTTTTAAAAGAGGTTTAGGATTAAAATAAATAAAATTTATTAAATATATTATAATTGTTGAATAATATGTGAAAATTTATTTTGAATATTTTTTTGAAGCCAATTAACTTCATATTAATTATTTATCTAAATATTTATGTTTATTAAAATTTATAAATTTATTAAAAAAATTTAAAAAATAAAAATAAAATTGTTTAAAAAAAGGCTGGTTGACCCATCAACCCATCATGTCGGATTTGGGTTGGAGTTTTTTCAACCCATCAGAATGCGGGCCTGTGTTGAGCGGGTTGACCCATTTACCGGCTCTAGCTTCAAGCTAAGATTTGCTTGTGACCCATAGAGTTAATGGCAGTCAATTTTGTTTTTACTTATATGGGTGTGCGTGCGTGTGTTTACGCCGAGGTGAGGGCATGAGATCAAAGAAGTGAGCTTACTTCTTTGAACAAAATCTTTTTTATACATTGAGCTAAAGATCGAACCTTCAAAAACGTGCCTGGGAGATTCAAATGTTTTTATTCAACCCAATCCTGGAATGCAATGCAGGCTTCAAAATTTGTTCTCTGTTACTGTTGCAACTGACAAATAAAAACCAGAAAAGCTGCAAGTCTAGCGACCAGATTTCACACGTCTGAAACTTTCTTTTCTCAACCCTGAGAGCGAATATGATACAACATCACATGGTAGTAAATCTATAAAATGGAATACATAATCACCCCCTCATCTAGAATATGGTACATTTAAGTTACAGAGTCTGATTCTGCAGCAATATTCCCTTTGGCACACATTTTACACTTCAGTAAGCATCATGACCTCAAATTTATTTGAAACACTCTATTATACCATATAGAGTGAAGCGTCATGTGAAATAGGTCATATTTAAGGGGCTTTGTGCGCCACAGGAAATGTTTCTGTACCCTCCTGACCCCAAGCTGCAAGCTGAGGTACTTCTCTTCAGGTATTGAATCAAGTATGTCTTTCAATCTCGGAATATCGTTCTCTGCAAGGATTACTGAGAATGCATCCCAATTCAAAACCTCAAAAAATGGCGGCACAAAGTTGTCAGATATAATCACTGGCACACACTCATAAAATATAGCTTCAACCACCCTTGGGCTGTTCACCTCGTACCCTTTAGGGCAAATGCAGTATTTGCTGTTCTTCATGTGATGGATGTAACTCATTTTGCTGGCAACACCGGGAGGCATTCGACCAAATATCTTCATATTAGGGTCTTTGTCCTTCCAGTGCTTTAGCAATATCGGACGCAAATAGCCATGCAAACTCCCGGCATAGAAAGCAAGAATAGGCCTTTGATCAGATGGCCGTCCACCCAGATCCCTGAGAGGGTTTTTCGCAGACCGGACATAAGTTTCTGGAAGAGAAACATCCCTTCCAATTTTGAAGCCTTGTGTTACATCAGCAATACAGAGAGCTTTTATGCAGTATTCCATATGGTGCCTTGTTTCATACGGAGCCTATAAGAGAAGAGTAGTGCATATTCATTTATGATATTCTCACATGGAGTCTATAAGAGTTGTGCATACTTTATTTATGAATGTGCGCTTTCATGCACAGTCTCATTCTCTCCATAAATTAAGCTGTGAAATCCCGATGATCGTTTGTGATCTAATGCCTCCTGGTATGTTTACTATAAAATATGAAATACCCATCTTTAACAGTTCCAGATAATGTATACACACCAAGGTTAAGATGATGATATACCTAGTGCTTCCAAACTGATGATTTTTCCCCACCGGTATGCAACCTACAGCAGACAACTAGAGTTTTTGTTTTCGTTTTTTTTTTTTGACCAGAAGACAACTAGAGATGATGCAATGCAACTCAGCATGACCATTATTTGGGACATAAACAGAAGAATGGTTGCTAAATCGTTCTCTCATCCATATTCTACATATAATATCAACTTTACAGGAAGCTACACTATTCATAAGCCATCAATAATGCCACTTGCCTCAGACTCTGTGTGAAACATAGGCACGCAATCCAGTTTTCGTAAAATAGACTACAATATTTGTTGGCAAAAAAAAAAAAGACAACAATATTTGTTGGCAAAAAAAAAAAAAAAAA
>QFDD01001238.1:0-32199 GCA_006871305.1 Vachellia collinsii
TGTTGTAGAAATCTTTAGATCTAGAGACTTCTACTGCTATAAACTTTAGTTTGCAGATTTGTGAATGAATGATTTGGCTGTGTCGTTGGATCAGTTGTTGTTCACATGGATTATATTTCATGAATTTCAGATTTGATTCATTGAGTTCACCAGGTTATCAATGATTATTGATAATTAGTTGTTCTTTTGGATCTTAGGGATTGTGATGGCAATCTGTTAAAGCATGAACATCAACTTCTCTTTCTACATTCTGAGTGTTATTAAACAGTGTTTTAAGAAATGTTGTTTGCCTTGGATTAAAGCAAATTTGCATTAATTGAACCATTGGACCTAAGTGATAGCTTAGGGTTTATTAGTTAAACTCAGAAGAATTCACTTCCCATAATTGAACCAAGGCAAGGATAGTTAAGGCTTAATCACTAAGGGCTTATTCATTTTATTCATTCTTAATCCAAATTACATTTCACGCACTGAAAATTCCAAAAATATTACACTGTATTGCAATTTATTTTGTAGCTCTAGACTAAAACCCCCTATTTTACAAATTCAAGTTCAACATGCTATTGATAACCAACTTAGACTAGGAAAACAATAAACCGCTCCTCGAGAAGAATGATTGGTTGCCCACTATAGCTACATTCTTTGTGCAATCATTTTGTATCGAACTGGAAGGCGACAAAACCGAGTCCGATCATCCATGTGAAGTATTTCAAGAGGTCTTTTAGTTGAAATCTCATTATTGGATTCGAAAGATGATTTGTTTTGCTTTCCCATCTGACAAGCATCACATATCAAATCATTTTTAACTTTGAGCTTTGGAATTCCTTGAACTAAATCATGCTTAATTAACTTGTCAAATTGATTCATATTCACATGAGCTAAGCGTTTATGCCATAGATAACTTTCATCTGCTTGACTAATAAAACAAGAATTAACAAAAGAATTTTCTACGTTGAGAGTATAACAGTTATCATCCCTGGGTGCTCGTAGTTGAATCTTTATCTTTTCTTTGTCAATCGTCAAATCCTTCTTGTTAACGATGAAACATTCTTGAGAATCAAATATCATCCAGTTGTCTTTGTCAGTGCTTTGACTCACACTTAGCAAATTGTGACAAAGACCTTCAACATGGTATACATCTTTCACTGGTATTCCATTTGAGTTCCCAATCTCTCCAATTCCATTGATTTTCCCAGACTGGTTTCCTCCAAAACTTACTTTTCCTCCATCCTTTGATTGCAGGTTGACAAATTTACTCTTGTCACCTGTCATGTGTCTTGAGCATCCACTATCAATGTACCATTTGTTTGATTTAGATACTCTAAGACATACCTACAAGAAATCAAGTTATTGTTTTAGGTACCCAAAGCTTGTTAGGTCCTTTGAGGTTAGTTTGGCATGATTTAAATTCATGTGTTCCCTTGGGTATCCATTTATATGTTCCTATCATTTTTCGTTTTTTGAAATAACAGGAAGAGGTTATGTACCCTTTTCTATTACAGTAAGTACATGAAGCATACGGTTCAGAGGTATGAATTGATTTTTGGAAATATCTAAGATAACTTTTACCTCTGTCTCTCTTCTTTCCTTTCCTTTTATCATTAATTGGGTTATACCCTATTCTAGTTCTGTCATTTACTACCTTCTGACTTTTTAAGTTGACCTATAACATTTCACTACCTTTGGTAAACCTTTCCAAAGCTTTATTTAGACGTTCATTCTCCTTTTTCAAAACTGGACATTCTGAGCATTCATCTGTAACCTCCTTTGTCACAGGTTTTTCTAATTCTTTAACCTTCTTTCTTAAACTAGCTAACTCTTTGGAAAATTTAAGAAGTTCAAAATGCATTTCATCATATTCTAATCGTAATTCATCATAAGTAGGTTTAGCTATGATTACCTCATCTGTCTCTGAATTTGCTTCCTCTTGGGAAACAAGACAAATGTTGCCTTCCTCCTCTGGTTCACTTTCGTCCTCCGATGAGCTGTCTCCCCATATCCCAGAAACATATGCCTTCTTCTTCATGAAGGATTTGAACTTTTTCTTTTCCTTGTTTCGTTGGGATAGCTGTGGACAGTCTGCTTTCATGTGGCCCGGCTTGTTGCACTCATAGCAAATAATTTCCTTTCCAGAAGCACCTTTTTGAAATCTCCTCAGAGGTTGATCTTTTCTGTAGAGTTTCTTGAACCTCCGGACAACCATGGCCAACTCTTTGTCCTCCACTTCTTCTTCCTCAGGCTCTGTTTCAGGTTCTTTTTCTTTTATTGACTTGAGGGCTAACCCTTTTTTTCTTTTTGTCTTTTATTCCTGAGAGCTCCTTTTTAAATTTTTGTTTGCTCTCATACTCAGCAAAACTTCCAAAGAGAGCAGCCACGGACATCATTGATTCACCTCTTGATTCCTCAATGGCTGTGACCTTAACTTCCCATTTGTCAGTGAGAATATTGAGTATTTTTCTCACTTGGGTACGCTGGTCGTAGGTCTTCCCAAGTGCTGCTAGCTTGTTAATGAGATGAGTATTTCTCATTTCAAACTCTGCGATGGTTTCTCCTTCTTTCATTCTGAGTAAGTCATACTCAGTAGTGAGAGTATTTACTCTTCCCTCCTTCACGGCATCAGTTCCTTCATATGCTATCTCCAGTGCTTCCCACATATGTTTGGCTGAAGGGAGTGTGCATATTCTGAAGAAATCGTCTTCATTCAAGGCAGCCTGTAATATTAAAACAACTTTTCTGTTAAGTAAAGCTTTCTTTAAATCTTGTTCATCAAACTCACTACGAGTTTTAGGAACAAGCACATCATTCACTTTCTTTTGGGGAACAAAGTTCCCAATTTAAAAAACATCCCATAAATCTAAATTTGTTGCCAAAATGAAATTTTGAAACTTTACTTTCCAAAATGAAAAACATTGGCTATTAAACGCAGGTGGTCTAGTGATAGATGCTCCGTCACTAATAACATGTTCGCCAAATCCTGCCATTGATCACTCTTGAGACTGTTAAGTCCTTTACATAAGAGACCTGCTCTGATACCAAATGTTAGAATAGGATTTGACCAAAAGGGGGTGAATTGGTCAGATTAAAATTTTCACAAAAGTTGTGTGATTTCTACTTTGAAAATGTAAAACAGAGTATGAAAGAAAGTTGACACAGAGATTTATCCTGGTTAGGTCCTCCTGACCTACGTCCAGTCCTCAAAACCTTCTGAGCTTTTCAAATCCACTAATCTTAAAAGATTACAAGCAATCAAAAGAAGGACTCTCCCCCTTCCTAACTCAAACTATCCCACAGACACTTTTGCTCGTATCTTAACCTACTCAAGATTCTCCCACCTTGAGTAACTCTCATAGAATCAATAAATGAACAAGAATATTCTCCTTTCTGAGAATTTAATGATAATCACTGAAGCTTTTAAAATATGAGTGTGAAAACAGAGGAGGTGGCTAAAGAGTAATAAATTTTCTTTCTTGTAAGTGCATTCTCTGTCTCCGGTGACTTGAATGCTTTGCCTTTTATAGGTGAGGAGAATTAAATGTCTGTTAGAGACATTTAAGTTTCCGTTAGACCCAATGTCTTCGTTTACCTTCCAGCATTGAATGCGTCTGTGTGCTTTTGACAGTAGGTAGGATGTTATATGAGATTTTATCTGTTAAATCTCTTTTTGTTTAGGCAATCAGAATTTCATTCCCTGCTAATAATTAAAGCAGTCAAGCATTTATGATGGTAGGTAAGATTCAAATAAACGTTGCATGAATAAGGAAAGATTTTGAGATCAGAATAAATTTTTTGACACGATGCGTAAATGTCAGAAAAATAAACTCGAGTTTTGCTTCTTCAAAACTCGAGTTATTGAAGAATTTTCAAAGTAGAAATCACACAACTTTTGTTGTAACTCGAGTTTTAATAAGAGTTTTGATAAAACTTGAGTTACAGAACTTAAAACTCGAGTTTTCAAAAGTTCCAGTAAGCAAAAATATTTTGTGCTCTTCGAGACTTGAGTTCTATTTGTCAAAACTTCAAGTTTTAGCTATTTTCAAGTCATAACTTTCATTGTAACTCAAGTTTTATTGAAAGTTTTCAGTTATAACAAGTTCATTCTTCGAGACTCAAGTTTTGTCTTATAAAACTTCAAGTTATAAGATTTTCAAATCATAACTTTTATGTGTAACTCGAGTTTCATTGGAAGTTTTAAGTTTAAAACAAGTTTGCTTCTCAAAACTCGAGTTTCAACACTTGAAACTCGAGTTATATGAAAAATCTTAATGAAACTTCAAGTTTGGAAAGAAGTTTTGAGGTTTAGAAATTTTTCAGAGTTCGAAACTCGAGTTCTGTTTTCCCAAAACTCGAGTTATACCAAAACTTTTGCTGAAACTTCAAGTCGTGAAGGAAGTTTGGTTTCTCTCTCTTTGAAACTCGAGTTTTGATACTCATAACTCGAGTTCTGATACTCATAACTCAAGTTCCATCAAAACTTTTATTGAAACTTCAAGTTTTGGAAGGAAGTTTCGAGTTTCAAAAATACTTCAGAGCCCCAAACTCGAGTTCTATAAAATGAAACTCGAGTTTTGCCAAAACTTCCAACATAACTTGAATTTTCTCTGAGAGTTCTGATTTTCTAAAACACTTTCAACACTCAAAACTCGAGTTCTAAAACACAAAACTTGTGTTATAAGAAAACCTTTATTCAAACTTGAGTTCTACAAAGAGTTTTGCAATTCTAAAGCTTTTTCAACACCTGAAACTCGAGTTTTGATTCCCAGAACTCAAGTTTTGACAAAACTTGAATCAAAACTTGAGTTCTCTTGAAAGTTTGAGATTTTGAAAGCATTTTTAAATAATGTAACTCGAGTTCTAAAGCTTATAACTTGAGTTCTCTTAATGATTTTATTAAAACTCGAAGTTTTCTTAAACTTTTCTGAAAACAAACAATTTAAACATAATTTCAAAAACATATTTGTCATCATCAAAGCATTATCTCAACAATGACATGTAAATCCTTGCTTGTGAGTGTGTATGGTTATAGCTATGCAATGATTGCCTTGGCCTCGTGCAGATATGATTGGAGTAAAGTGTTGTTATTCATGTCATGTTATGTCATACTAGTTTATATTTACTTAATCATGCATGTTGATGTGCTCATTAGAATTATTTGCTGTTTGGATTTCCTTGAAATCGTTTTCTTTCTAATAACTAACCATAGGCATAAGTTCCAAGAGTAAAGGAAAAGAAGTGCAAGAGTAAGTGATGGTGACTTCTTTGAAGATGGGCATTTTGCACATGTTGTGTTGTACATCACCTTTTTGATGTAGATGTGCATAACTATGAAATTTAGAATAAATGTAAATTAAACTCCTAAACTGATTCATTTATGTTCTTTGTAATGTGGGTATGTGTGTTATGTTTTGGAATGTATAAAGAAAAGGAAAAGAGCATGCAACTTAGCTTAAAAAGGGTCCAAAGCCCTTAAAATGACATTTTGGATAAAATGAGCAAATGAAGTCCAGTTGTCATAAAATTTTGCATGAAATTAGGTCTTATTATAAGCTTTCTAAAGAGTCTTAGATTGCTTAATTTCAATGTGTGCACTAAAAGTTATGGATGTTTGAATTTTAGTAAAAAAAACTAGTAAAGTGTATCAACATCAAGTTAGCTTCAGCGCACACCAGAGTTTGGCCCAGCAAAGTGGACCCGAGAGTTGAAATCCTCTCAGCTTTCAAGGGTTCACCACAATAAAGGCTAATATTCGCCCTGATGAAAGTAGTCAAAGGCAAATTCCTCATCAGTTTGAGGAGTTCATCGTGCCAAAGACTCAAGTTGGTTGTGACGAAGTACGACCAAGAGGGTTAGCTGTGAAGTCAAAGAAGTTGGGGTAGTGAAGAACCTTAACCAAATGAACAGTGCTTTTTATGATGCAAATCAGTTTTAGTTAAGCAATATTTTAGTCCAAGAGATATTTTTTCCTAATAGGGAATTGAAAGAGCTTTCATTAGAAACTTTAATCATTTAGTTTTGAATTTTCAAATTGGGCCAAAATTCTAATGTACCAAATAAATAGTAATTCAAGTGGGTATTTTGAAATTCACTAGATAACTAGTTCTAGCATATGCAATGGCCTTAAGTGAGCTACTCACGGTCTCTAATGAATATTAAGAGAAGGTATTACACATATGACATGTTTGATTGGGAATGCTACCAGTGAATTTGTTTAACCTGAGGGGAAAGACCCCTAAATTCAAAAGCTCATGTCCAACCCCACAATTGAATAATTCCTACTAATTGATTCTCACAAGATCCAAGAAAACAAATCAAATATTGTTCTTCAAGCAAGTAGGAAAATTTCCTGAGAGTGCATTGCTGCAAAGTCACAAGGATCCCAATTATTAGGGTAAATTCCTATTGAAATTGTCACAATAAAACTTGACAAGTATTAGATTTGGCCACATCATCCAACAATATGGTATTTCACTTGACAAGTTATTTGACTCCAAATTAACATATGGTAAACCCATTTGTTTCACATTTCCTTGACATATGAAGCAGTTGATGGACCTAGAAAATAAATTATACGAGAGATCCAATTTAAACACACAGTGATATGTAAGGAAGATGATAGCTTAATTGGTTTGAGCTAGATAAATGGATGAGACACATTGATGGGATTCTTCATTATACGATGAAGATCTCCATGGATATTATTGTTAGAGAAATAATATACATAAGCATCAAGAAAAGCATCCCATACCCACATGGGGATAGAATGAGAGATGTTGTTGTTGGGTATGTACACTACTTCAAGACACTTGAGTGATTTCATCCATGATGGGAAGTGGAAACCTACATTCCAAGGGGCCATGTAGAAGGCCATCAACTTTTAAATTGAGTTTGTTTATGTCTGAAGACAATAAATATAAGCTTGTGAAATTAGCAAGGTGATCTTCGGTCACTACTCTTTGAAAAAGATTATCATTGATGTCAAGTGATTGAAATGTAGAAAGAAATTCAATAACATTAAAAGGATTCCCAATGAATTGATTACCCAAGAGATCAAGTTGATTCAAATAGGTGAGATTTCTTAAAGATTTAGGAATTTCACCTTGAATGGAATTGCCAAAAATATCAAGAGAAAGGATATCCTTGAAAATCCCAATTTAGCTTGTCAATTGACCATGTAGTTTTGAATTGAATATTGATAATCTCTCTAGTATGTGTGAAACACATCCCGAGATTATTGTCAAAATTTTATAAAATTATTGATTGAATCTTTTATTTAAGAAACAAACACTTTTCAAGATACAAAGTTTCTCTAAAGTGCTTGGAATTGGCCCTTCAAGCTGATTATATGACAAATCAAGAGTAAGCTAGAAGTCAAGTTCCTAATCTCATTTGAAATAGATCTATTCAAATTGTTTGAAGATGGAGAAAAAGACATGAGGCTACTCAAGCTATACAACCATTTATGGATAGAAACATTGATGCCATTATAGGATAAATAAAGATCTTTAGTGAAGGTGAGGTTTTGAATATCATTTGAGATGAAACTTTGCAAATGATTATGATTTAATAGAAGAGAAACTAAATTTTTTAATTGAAAACCCTCCTTGGAATGGAAGAAGCTCCAACATCATAAGAATAAAAAAGATCAAGGATTGCCAAAGATGTAAAGTTGGTAACTATGACTGGATCAAAATGATGATGAAGAGCTACAATGTCAAGTGTAACTCTCTCAATGAGGGAAGTGATTACAAAACATGCAATCTATCAAATGCATTGGATATATTCACAAAACTTAATTGAAGAAATTTGAGTGAAGAAAGTGGTGGCAACCATTAAAGATTTTGTGGAAAAAAGGATAACCTATTCATGTCATAATAGTAACCCTCTCCCAAGATCAAGATAGTGTAGATTTGACAGATTTCCAATTTGATGAGGAATCTTTCCAGTAAAATTAAACACTAAAGAGGTTGAGATATGTCAAGCTCTTTAGTGAGCCAAGAAAGCTTGGATTTTGTGTTGTCCACTCAACTCCAAGTAACTCAAATGTTTCAAATCAAGTATTGAAGGATATATTTCACCACCAAAGCATGATGTTTCATCAACATAATAATCATAGTAAGGAGGTGAAGTCGTAAGATGAAACCAAAGAATATGGTCAGTTATGTCATTTCAAACAAAAGATGTCCAATTGTAACAATCTATCTTCTAGAAAAAGAGGTAAGTGTAATCCCAAAATAAATTAAAATTCAGAACTCCACTCAATTGATTATTAATTCATCAAGGTGTAGGGCACAAGCAACATGGGTGAAACACCCTACCCATAAACGAACCATAATATAAAATTCGACTTAGGGCACAATACCCACCGACAAATCACCACAAATCGATGAATAATAAATCATTATACTTCTAATTAAACATATAGTCCCACAAAATTTGTCATATAATCCCTAAGGTCTCAAACCTATAAAAAAGACAGTTTACTAAAAACTAGTCTAATATCATGACAGAATCATAAAGATATTATTAGAGTATGCAAGTCCTAGAAGTACAAAAATATACATATCTTAACATAATAACATAAGCTACCACGCCTACAGTGATAGAAGCTACAAACTGTTGGCTCCTTCCCTTCACACTTTGAACCACTAAGTTCTTCTCATGAAAATAATAAATATCGATAGGTGAGACATAAAGTACCAGTAACTAACAATTAATTTATAGGATATGTGATTTACACTTCGTCATAAATTCTCTTTCCCTTAGAGGCCGAATAAAAAATATTTATCCAAGGATTGCACTATAGGCTGCAACCCCGGGTTGTTCTTTCAATTGGAGCCTTTACGCTAATGTCCTAGACTAACTATGTGTCATGAAATGCAAGTTGAATTAAACAAGGGGGGTTTTTTAATGCTTTCAATCATGGTAAATATTAAAAGTAAATATACAAATGTACTTCTTTTTTTAATGCTTTCAATCATGGTAAATATTAAAAGTAAATATACAAATGTACTTCTTTTTGTATTTTTTTGGGAAATGGTGTTGAAATAGAGTAACAAAGTTCAAATCATGGAGAATTCCTCTTGAAAATTGGACTTTGGCTATCATAGTTCTAAATTGATTAGATAGAGCAATGTTTCACTAAGTTTCTTTGATAAAAACCTCAACAACTCATTGAGTCTAGGATTTCACTCAATGAACTCCATTGAGTAAAATCCCTTTCAAGTGCTTTTAGTGTGTGCAACATAAAACAACATGAATACAACCATTTCAATGGAATCAAACTCCAACCCAGAAGACCATGCACAACTCATGCAAGAACCAATGAGAATAGAAATGATTTCAAAGAGAATATATGAAACTACATATATTGAAGTACAAGAGTTCTATATTTCATCAATTCCTTGCACAAAATAATTGTCCCAACTATTAACAACTATAATCAAAAGTTCCAACTACAAATCACAAATCCTAAACCTAGAAATTCACAATCTATAGCTAGAATTGAACTTTAAATACTCCCCTTTTTGGTACAGTGAACTCAGGCCCTTGCCCATTCTCCAAGAGGAAAAGAGGTGCTTAGCCACTCATGGATGGATGAAGCATCTCAACTTGATATACTTCTGAGCTCCCCATTGTAAATGACAGCAGAAATGTGTGTTAGGGTTTTTGGTGACAGTGGAAATGAGAAGAAGAAGAATGAGAGTGAATATGGAGGCTAGGTATGGAGTGGTGGCTTAAATGCAATGAAAATTACCTTAAATAGGGGTAGTTTGGGATGGTTTTGGGTTAGTTTGTACGAGTGGGTAAGTTAATTTTTCAAATGGGGATCAGGTCAAGTTGCTAATATGAAGGTTTCACCACAGCCAAGTATTCACTTCACTACGGCAAACTGGTCCAGAGATGTCCAAGTAGCTGATCTTTATACTTTGTCGTGGTGACATAATTAGTGGTTGCAGTGAACTGTGGTCAAGAGGTAGGCAGCATGGTGTGATTCTTCGCCATGGTGTAACATATACTTTGATGTGGTGAACTCCTTCAGTGCTGCTTTTCTTCCAACTCCAGTGTCCTATTCTTCACTCCCGGCTCCAGCTCAAGTACCTTGAAATGAATAGCAATAGTTTAAAGTACTGATTGCCCAGAATTTGCTTTGAATGAAGTTAGTAATTAATCATGGCAATTCTACCCTAAACTAGACTAATTAAAAATAGAGACTCTAACTTCCAATTAAGAACAATTATAATTAAAAGTGAACCAACAAGTTTGATAAATACCGTGAAAATAGCATGGAAATTTAATAACAATTGGAGCTCAATCAATATACAATATCGGATTATAAGTTAGTGAAAAAATGCTAATATATAATATTCAAACAAAATCAAGGTTTCCCATTCAATACAATCATAATACTCATATGAACCCTCCATCCAGCTCCTCTATATCACTCCATGAAGTGGATTCGGCTTAATGGGCTGAGCAACCTAGCCAAGGTCCAACAGTCACATTAATCTAGATGATCCCCCTTCATTCTCCCTCTTGGTTCTAGAATCAAAGGGTGTCTAGCCTCCCATGTGGATCTAGACTAGCCTCCCACCTTGGTCTAAGCCGACTCTCCACCTAGGTCTGAATCACATTTAAGCCAACTATTATGATCAGTAGTGGAGGCAACCACATATATAACACAAGCCCTATCATCACAAATCAATGCAACTACTTCAATACCACCTAATAATCGAATCTCCATAACCACAAGTACATTAAATCACAGTTCCTTTAAAATAAGAATAGGTTATAAAACAATTCATCATACATTATATCTTCAAGTAAACTATATCCCTTCAAAAATACTTCCCACTTTACTCTAATTGAATGCATAAACATAGAGATGTTATTTATAATAAATAAATAAGGTATTGAAAATACCTTACAATCCATGTAAGCATATGAAATAAATTAACTATAGTTACCTCAACTCTAAGATATTCGTATCCTCAAACCACAAAATCACCAACCACACTCAAATTAATCTACACAATAATGTAAATTCAAATTTAATACGTAAATTAAATAAATAACTTGATTATATACAATTAAAAATTTTTGAAATAATTATTAAAAATTCTTACTCCCTAGTAGACTCTCAACTATTTGACTTAACCTAAATTCAATCGTTTCCCTCATCCCAACAACTCAATTAAAACACACATTAACTTCAATTGCAAAAAATCTCCAATTTAAAGTTTAATGTTTCAAACATAGACTTTGTTAAATTATAGATCATCAATTTATTCAATATTTGAAGCTGATTAAAACTTCCATAATATCTTCAATAATACTAATAAATTCTTCAACTCAAGTCTAATAGGTGGAAACACTCTATATAGAAGATATTATAACTCTATTAAATCAAATATTTATTTTAAATTCAATGATAATCAAATAACAAATCCAGATTAGGAAGAATTAACAATTAATCCCCATCTACCTTTCTTTACACAGCTATGGCTAAAATTCAATCTTTATCCCAAATTCTACCCCTAAAATTCTGTCTACTAAGTTTCATGTTCCTACCATTAAAAAGAGAAAATCATTTATAAAATTTTTTATGAATAAAGTTAATTAAAAATAAGCAGTTTTAATTATTTAAATGATTTCAAATGAACTATAGGTTTAAAATAGTCACCTACTGCCATCGTCTGTAGAGAGAAGAGAAGAGAAGCGACTTTTCTGAACCCTAATCCGATGTCACACGAGGTGAGGGGTATTTAAATCCCCCTCACGCAATGTAGCATGCCTCTCCTCTATTTTTGTTTTTTTTAATACACACACACATTACTAAGTGTCCACATGTCCTCATGTATATACACATTATGATTATTATTTCCCTTTTCCCTTTTTCCATTATAAAATTATTTTTATTATCATTTATAATTTCTTAATTCATATACCTCATTTTTGGATAAATTCTTTTTGATTCAAATGATTATTAGATAAATTATACTTATCATAAATATTATTTCTAAATAATAATTAAATCCTCTAAATAAATAATTACTCCTCAATCATAATTACATCCTCTAAATAAAAATTAGAATGTTACAATGAGCTCGCTTGAAGGATCTTAAAAACGCTGCTTGAAATTAAGAAGAGCTTGCTGCTCACCTGAAATGTAAAGAATTTGATCAAATACTCTATGTTAGTTGGACTTAGTAGGCTAAGCAATAATAGCAAAACAAGGACACAAGTATTGTTGTAGAAACCCATAGCGATGGTTGAATTTTATGAATCTACATACATCTCTTCATAAATTTGTTAATATTTATAATGTTATAGTAGGGGTTATATAGTGTGGATGGAAGCTTTTATTTCTTATACATCCATCATTCTTTTTCCACCTAACACCCTAAACTTGATACAAAATTTCTCTTCATTAAAAAAATGACTATCAACGGTGACAGAAAAATTGGCCGCTTAAAATCATACTTTAAAGTCATCGCAAAAGGTGATACTTTTAGTGGTAGCTTTTTCTGTCATTGCTGAAGGTCAGACTTTTAGAGGCAACTTTTTTTGTTGCCACTGAAGGCCATACTTTCAACGGTGACTTTTTATGTTGCTACTAAAGGCAAGAAATTTCATATTTATTTTATTTGTAAATGTTTAGTAAAAAATAAGATTTTAAAAAAATAAAAATCATGAAATTAATAATTATATAAGCATATAAAATTATTATTCAATCAATAATATACTATATATAAAATAATAAACATACACGTTAAAATTATCATTCAATTTGTTTTTAGTTTATGAGAATACGATATATAGTATATATAGATATGTATAAATCTATATAAATGCCTATAATTCATTATGTAACAGAATATTATATATATATATATTTAAACATACCTTTAAAGTATGTAAATTCTTTGCAACTCAACTAACAAAGGCTTACTCACGTGCCCATGGAGTTGGAGATTCGATTCCTGCAGAAGGAAAACTCACAGATTTATTAGCTGGTGACACATGTCAGGGCAAGGTGGTGACATGTGGCATAGGTGAGGTGGCATATATGTGGCGACACGTGGTGTGCATAGAATGGTCGTGATGTGTTAGTCGTGCATGGATTGGAGTAATTATTATTTTAATAATGTTAAAAATATTGGTGGCAACTTATCACCACTAAAAGTCTTTTTGGTAGTGACTTATTTTTGTCAGCACCAATACTTTCAGTGACAATTACTCCGGCTATGACGTTTTGATGATGACTTGTCGCCATCAAAAATATTTCAACGGTGAGTCAATTTTTTTTTTTTGCAGTGATATAAGAGAAGAGAAAATTTATCTCTAGTATTAGAATTAATCTTCTATTTGAATGGCTACCGTTGACCGAATTAGGAAACTTAAAAATAAACTGAAAGTAATAATGCCATTCTGTGAGACAAGACCTTTCAATCTTTTGAAATTAAGAAAAACAATTATTGAAAGATCAATTAAATATCAATTTAATAATTAATTAGAGTGGGCCTATGCATCTTGCATAGAATTCAATAGGGATAACATGTATGGGTGAATATGAAGCATTTGAGTTAATTTGTAAATTTGCAGGTACATCTAGGGTGTCCTTGAGTGCTGATCTTGTATAAGGGACTTCTAGTACACAAGCATGCAAAATAGAAGATGTAGTGCCTAAGTGGCCACGACTGACACCAAGTATGAAGTAAGAAAGATGTGATGATTGCACAGTGGTTAGCCCATCAAGTGCAAGTAGGAAATATTGGAATTTGAGTCTAGATCCACCCTTGATGGGTCAGATTATTTGATTTGATACTCAATCAAATATAATATGTAAATTAATTATGAAATTTATTTACTGTTATCTACAGATATTGAGATTTATTGTATGTTGACAATATTTCGAATTAAATAAGTATTTAATCCAATAACAGATATTGTAGATATATCTTAAGTATATCACAAAGATATTTGGAGATTATATTGGGATATTTTGCTATCCAAAAAATTTGCCCACTTCTATAAACAGGGGCA
This sequence comes from Vachellia collinsii, assembly GCA_006871305.1. Classification (NCBI taxonomy): domain Eukaryota; kingdom Viridiplantae; phylum Streptophyta; class Magnoliopsida; order Fabales; family Fabaceae; genus Vachellia; species Vachellia collinsii. The sequence continues at coordinate 14,041 of QFDD01001238.1, forward strand.
CTCTTATCAGCTGAGGGGTGATTATCAATGAAGCCATTAAGTTCTTTGGCCTTCTCTCTCCTCCCGTCTTCTCTATTGTTTGGTGCTCTGCTGTGCCACTTCAGTTTAAACTCTAGTAGTGTAAATCATGCGTGAGCATTAGCATTAGCTTGTGGGATGTCGAAGATTTGACCTAGATTCAAACATCGATCCGACCCCAGTATGGTTTCCCTTGTCAGTACATACTTTCAGGCAAAAGGATGTACATAAATTTTGAAAAAAAAAATCTATTCATATTCTGATTTTCTTGATAATTTTCTGAAAAAAAATTATTAAAAATAAAGAAGGGGATAGGAGAGAGGAAAAAAAAGATGAGGCGTGATTTGTGTGTGGCGTGTGATAAAGAAAACAAAAGGAGAATTGTATTATTTTTGTAAATACTAAATTACATGGATTTCATAACTTCTCCTAATTCTTGATGTAATATAAAGGCTAAACTGATGACTAAGTATTATTTAAGGGTCACAAGAATGAAAGGAATGGAAAGAAAGAGTAAAAATGTCATTCTGACAAACGTATAAAAAGTAAGGGCAAAATGGTCATTTTAAAAAAGTAAGGGACTACAATGTCATTTTGGAGATTTAAGGATCTAAGAGTAATTTTAAAATGGGAAAAAAGTGAAAATTTTGAAATTTAGGGACCAAATTGCCATTTATGGAATTTGAGAGCATTTTGGTAAATAAGAGGAAGTCCTAGGGTACTTTGGTCACAGTTTGACAAAAATATTAGATAAATTTTTAGGACACCATCAAATAAAGAAAAATTCTTTGATAAGTAATTGATTCCTGATTTAAATTAAAATAATCAAAATAATATTTACGAGAATTTTAAAAGTCATTTAATTTCTGGTTGTTTAATAAATAATTAATAAAAAATAATTATTTAAAATACCTAGAGGCTCAGATATCTTATCTCAAAGCAAGGGAAAATAGCTCATAAATTATAGTATTTTATAAAATTGTTCCCAAGAGAAAGTTAAGAACAGTTTCACCGATCGGATGGAAAAGGCCTGGAAAAATCCCGAATTAGGGTTTTCTTTAAAAATTAATTAAAGATATTTTCGGAAAGAAATTTTTGGAAAGAAAAAAAAATGGTAGTACCAGATGAAATTAGGAAATTTTTAATAACCCTAAATCAGTCAAGTGATCAAAAAATTACTGAAAAGCATTTTTGTTTCATAAAGCTACTTATTGGAAACTTAAAGTTTTTTAAAGAAAGTTGTGGGGCCATGAAATTGACACTTGTAATGATCATATTTTAAGAGGAAAAGAGAGACAAAATATTATAGACAAGGGGTAGAATATATCAGTCTAAAGTTGATTTATCAATGCAAATGAACTCCACCTTCATTAAACCATGTGTGCAGTTTTTATTAAGTCATTTTGAGCTCCATTTCTGCACCAAAAAGGACCAAACAGCAAGGAGAAGAGAGAAGAGGAAGGGATACAAGAGAGAAAAAGAAAAGGAAGAGAAACCAAGCAAAAATCCAAGGTAAAGGTTGATTCATACATGAAATCTATTCTATTTCATGATTCTAAGCCTTCACCGTTAATTCCATGGTTTATTTTTGAGTTTCATGGTGAAATTTTGCTACTAGAAAGCTAGGTTTTAGAGAGAGAAAAGTGAGAAAGAAAAGGATTTAGAAGCAATAAAGGGTAGGAAAACACTCTACGCATGATTTGGAGTTGTTTGATGGTTATTTTGTGATGTTTTGATGGGTGGATTAATTTCTGAAAATCACAAACCCAAGGGGAGGTGCTGCCCAAATTTTATAAAATGAGGAGAGTGATTTAGTGTTAAAAGATGGTTAGAAAAGTGATTAAAAGTGAGATTATGCATATCTTTACAAAGAAATCTTCAAAATTACATTTTCCCTCCTTTATTGAGCATTTCGACCAGACCAGTTTCAGTGGCTATGTGTATGATTTTGATGCATCCAATGGATTTAGAAGAAAAAATAGTGTAGGGTATAAGTAAGAAAATAATTTTAAAAGCATTAGAATCAATATTGACAAAATTAAGGGTTTTGGACCCTTAAAGTTCAAAAGAGGTTTTGGAAAATTTTTAAGTGTTATAATGCGTAGTTGATGACTTGTTCTTAATGCCAAACGCATTATAATGATGTGTAGAAATTATAAGTGCCAAGAGGAATTTTTAAAGTTCAAAAGGGAGTCAACCAAGTTCAAGAGAAAGTCAAGCATTCAAGGTAGCAAAGTTACAAACTTTTACATTAATGTTGCCATTGACTTTAATTTATGTATTGTGCCATTTTGCATGTTATTTATATGCTATGTGAACATGTGAAATTGTATTTATGACATGCCATGGATAAATGCAAAGTATTTTTCAAGTGCATCACAATATGTTCATACATAGCTAGATAGAAAATAAATGATAATCATGCATGTTAATGTATGTGTTAGTGACTCTTGCTATTGAGATCCCAAGAATCTCATTCTCCCCCAAAAACATAACCTTATATGTCAAAGCTCAAGAAAAGTCAAACAAGGATATGAAGACTTAAGGTGGGAGATATAACTCCAAAATGCTATAAAATGCATGAATGAGAAGTTTTAAGTTGTAAATGTTATGTTATGTTGAAAGTGGAATTATTGTATAATAAACCTCTACATTACTAGTATGGATAATGACAAGTAGTTGTGTTAGAAATGTTGATTAGTTATATTGATTGGAAGCATGTATGCAAAGTTAAAAATTTGGTAAAGGTTAAAGGTAGAAAAAGGGGTCCAATACTCTTAACAAAACCCTAACTTGAGGCTATAGGAAAAATTAGTAAATGAAATCCAATTGATCTGAAATTTTCCAGTAAAATAGTTCATATGTCATTCTTCAAAAGGATCCTAAGTTTACCAAATTTGGAGTTTTGCACAAAAATTTATGATGTCCAAAATTAACAGAAAATTTGGAGTTTTGTACAAAGATTTATGACCAAATAAACAGTGTTTATTTATGCAATAAACCGTATTAACTAGTAAATAAATTGGACAAATTGATATTTTTCTCCTATAGGAAATTGGATAAGCTTCATTTAGAGACTTGAACCACTTAATTTCAATTTTTCTATAATTAGTTATGAATTTTCAAAGTTGGCCAAAATTCTGAAATTTGCCAAGTAAACAGTAACTTTTACAAAGTTTTAAAATTTTACTTAATCAGTTAATTCTGAGTATTGAAAGGCCTTAAAGTGGTTCTGATTCATGCTTTGTCTTTTAAAATTCCTTGGTTGTTGAATCAAAAGAAATATTTATCTAAGGATTGCACTATAGGATGCAACTCTAGGTCGTTCACTTAACCGGAGCCTTATATTGATGGTCTGGGCTAACTATGCATCATAAAATGCAAAACTGAGTTTAAAAAGGGAGTTTTTGTTTTCAATCACTATAAATGATCAAACTAAACTTTACAAATAAACTTGTTTTTTGGATTTTTGGGATTAAGTAATGCAATAAAGATTATCAAAGTTCAAATGCGATGAATTTCCTCTTGGAAATGTCTTAGGCTATCATGGTTCAAAATGATCAGGAAGAGTAAAATTTTACTAACTTCCTTGACGTAAAACCCTAACAACTCATTGAGTCTAGGATTTCATTTAATGAACTCCATTAAGTAAAATCCCATTTGAGCTCACTTAGAGCGTGTAACAGAAAATAGAATGAATGCAACTATCTCGATGAATCATCTCTACACAAAACATTATGCACAACTCATGCAAAAACCAAGGAGAGTAGAAATGATTTCAAGAAGAATATATGAAACTGTATATATTGTGTTATATATGATTAGTTTTGATGATGTCAAATATAAAAGAGAAAAAAGTTTTATAATGTATATTGACTAACTACTATATTTAATGTAAATTTCTTATATAGTTTGGTCAATCAAAAAGAGATAAGTTGTTTGAGTTTAATTATGGAGAATGATGAAGAAGTATGAAGATCTTATAAAATAAAATGAGAACATCAAGTTTCAAGTTTTTATATTTGGAATTGGAGGATGATGGAGTTAAATAACTCAATTTGAAGTTTAAATAGATGTTATATCATCATACATTGAGTTACACATCATCTAACCTTCATTTAGATGCTTAAAACTGATTCTGGAAGACAATACTTGAAGTACTGCATCAATACTTGAGTATGATGTGTTTTGGAAGTTTCATGATGAAATACTTAAAGCAAAACTCGAGTACAAACTCAAGTATTGCGATTTTTGAGCTAATACTATAGTATTAAGGGTCAATACTTGAGTATCGAGCTCCTCTATTCAGTTCTGTTTTACTTCCAGCTCGACATATGTTCAGTATTTTGATCATATCTTTCAAACCAAAAGTTTGATTGATGTGAAACAAGTTTCATATAAAACTAGACTACAAATGTGGTTTACAGACATCAAGAACAACATTAAATCATTTCATATGAAAGAGATATGAATTTCTAAACCTGGTGGTCAGATTTAATGTTTCATCACTGACCGTTTCTTACTGTGGCTATCATATCTTTCAGGAGATAGAATATTTTGGAATTATTCTTCTTGAATTCGAAATAGACTCAAATATCTTTCCAGGGATATCTTATTTGCAAAGTTTGGAGTTTAATTGAGAGAGTTATGGCCGTTGCAAGTTGAGCTTTGTGCTGAAATCTAAAACATGTGCTAAGTCATGAGCAATATTCGAGTATTCGGCTTCAATACTTAAGTATTGGACTTAAAACTTGATTTTTCACAATGCTTGAGTACAAGCTTCAATACTCGAGTATCAGGCTTAGAATGACATTTTTTACACAATACTTTCAAGCAACACTCGAGCATCACTGGCATTATTGACAATACTTGAGTACTGAACTTCAAAACTCGAGTATTGAGCAAAAAATCTCTTCTTTAAACACAACACTCCCATCAATACTTGAGTATAAACAAAAGTATTCATTACTTACACTGTAACACTTCAAGTAGTACTCAAGTATTGTTGGAAGTATTAACAAACACTCGAGTAATGTATTTTCACACTCAAGTTTTATTTCTAAAACTTCAGTTTTGATAAAAGAAATTTCAAACAAACACTGGAGCACTCTTTTCACACTCGAGTATTATTTCCAAAACTTTAGTTATATTGAAACATATTTGAAACAACACTCGAGTATAATTTATTGCACTTGAGTATTAAGTAATACTTTCATAAACTCTCGAGTACAATTGGAAGTAAAACTCTTTTCAGCTCTAACACTTCCATAGAACTCGAGTATCAACAAAAGTGTTATGAGAACTCGAGTAATCAATTTTACAACTCGAGTATTGGTTTCAAAATCGTAGTTTTGACAGAATGAATTTCAAATAACACTCGAGTATTTTTTTTTTCAACACTCAAGTACTTCTTCATAAACTTTAGTTTCGCCGAGATAATTTTTAAACAACACTCGAGTATTCTCAAACGCACTCGAGCATACACTTTATCGGACTTTTATTTTAGAATGTCAGAGCATCGACTTTATTTGAAAACTTTCCTTAAACATGCTCGTCTGACATAATACATATCTGCTCTCATAAATGTTTCACCATTTCATTCAGTAACAGGGAATGGGACTCTAAAGACTTCATCTGCATTCAACATCAGACTAATTTTATTCTATAGATGCTTGCATCTTGTCAGAACTCCAACAGCTAGTTCAACGGACAACTTCACAAGGGCTATTCATTATCTTTCAACAAACAAATATTGTCAGAACAGATCACAAGTTTGAAAGACAAAACACAAGATCCAAAGCCCAACAGAAATACGACGCTCCTCTACAACGAATATATTTTAACAACATCTATAAATAAAAGGAAGCAACGAACGGAGAAATGAGACGAAGTATATGGAGTCACCAAGCACAACATATGGAATGTGGATTCGAGGAAATCACAAAACAATGTTAGGACTCTGATATTATACTTCTCTGTGAGCTTAAGTGATAATATAATCCACTTCATAGAGTGAAATATTTCCCAGATAAAATTATCCCAACCTTTGAGAGTAACTTAGGATAGACTTGAGTGAAATAGAGTGTAACCTTACATGTGGTAAGAGGGGGTGATTGTAAAGGTCCTCAAGTACCTATGTTAAAATCTTGAATCGGTTTCACAAATGTCTAATTAAATTTGTGGGGTTTCTCAAGTACCAGCAATTACAAACTTGAGTGGGTTTCATAAATACTTGGAATAGTTTATGGGGTTTTAATGTACCCACGGTTACAAACTTGAAATAGGTCGTGTATGTGTTATATTGAATATGTGGCTGTAATGGTTTTCCAAGTACCTAATTAAATTTGGAAGGTATAGTGGATTGCAAATCTCAGAGGAGTCTGAGGACCGGACATAGGTTAGAGAGTACCGAACCAGGATAAATTGCTGTGTGTTCTTCCTATCTTTGTCTCCATCAATCTCTATTGATTCCATTCTTTCTCTATCCAATTTCTCTATTTCTATGATTTGGATATTTTAATTATTGAGATTCGAATAAACAAAATTTTTGAATCACCCAATTCACCCCCCTCTTGGTTGACAGCCATTCTAACATATTGAAGTGCAAAGTTTTACATTCACCAACTTTGTGGCACAAGTTAAATCACCCCTGATTACAACTAGAATCAAGAGTTTCAGCTAACAATCATAAATCTTAAACCTATAAATTCATAAATTAAAGCTAGAATGGAACTTTAGATACTCTCCTCTTTAGCCCAATGAACTCAAGCCCTTATCTCCAAGAGAAACAAGATTCCTAGCCACTCATGGCAAGATGAAGCTTCTCAACTTGATGGACTCCTGAGCTCCCCATGGTGGAAATCAGTGGAAGGATGTGTTTAGGGTTCAGTTGACAGTGGAAGGAGAAGAAAAATGTGAAGGAGAGTGTGCAAGGATGTGGTACCACCCCAGTAATGAATTTTACCCTAAATAGGGTTATATTTTGGTTTTGGGTCCTTCTAGGTCGGTTTGAATGAGTGAGTCCGTTAATTTTCCAAATGGGGGTTGGGTTAGTCATGCTGATATGAAGGTTTTGCAGCGGCGAACTAGCATAGAGATGTCCAGCAACTAGTTCTAAGACTTCACCGTGGCGAACTGTGGCCGGGAGAGCTGGCGAAGAATGCCTCTTCACCGCGGTGAACTTCTTCATTCCCTTATCCAATGCCCGCGTGCTCTTCACTTCCGACTCCCGCTAGAGTACCCTGCAATAAACAACGATAGTTTAAAGTATCGATTACCTAAAATTTACTTTGAATGAAGTTAGTAATTAATCAATGGCAATTCTTCCTTAAACTGGGCTAATTAAAAACAGAGTTTGTAACTTGCAATTAAGCACAATTATGATAAAAAATGAGCCGAGAAGTTTGCTAAATACCCTGAAAATAGCATGGAAATTCAATAACAAATAGAGCTCAATCAGGTTCATAATCGGTCTCTAATACAAAATGAAGTAAGCTAAAGAAGGTATTACACTTAACATTTCACATCATCCACTATAACCTCTCTCATGAGTGGAATTTTAGGAGCTTTAAGTCATGGTTCAAATATTGCATATTATACACTCACGAATATTCATTTTGTGTAACTTTTGCTTGAGGTTGGAGGCTTATTAAGGGAGGCTTTGCAATACACATTGTGTGAACATATATAAATAAGAATAATCACTCTGTCTTTCCTCCTCTTTTCTCTCTTGTATTCTTACTCATCTCCCTCATATCAAGTATCCCTTGTATTTTCCTTATCCTTATAACAATTGTTAAATAAAGATTTGATAATGACTCTAGAGGCATCGATTCAATATTATATTTATATTTATAAATTATTTTTATATTACGTTATATAAGTTGTTAAAAGTATTTTATTTTTAAATAAAAAATTAAGTATATAATTTAAATTGTTATTTGTATGGGAATAATTTAAACTACTGATAACGAATTGGCGATGGAATATATAACAACTATACTGCTTTCAATAAAAGATAATTTTGTCACAAATTCACTGTTTTTCAAATTGATACAAGGGTCGGAACGTATAGGATAGATATAATTTTGAGGATAAGAATGAAACCCAAGAGAACATGTCTCTTGTAACTTCAAGCACGAAACTTGGAATGATGATTGAAGGTAGAACATTAAAAGAACATGTCTCTTACAACTATAATCATAAAAATACCATAAGTTTGATCAATCCCTTGATACTATATGAGCATTCTCACAAGGATACAAGCAAAACTCAAACATAATGATATAACTCTACAAAGAACAAAGTTCTTATTCATTCCATTCTTTTCTAAATGAAGTACAAAAACATAAGTAACATATAGGCTACCATAGAATACTATAGAGTAAAAAATCCTAAGCTTTAATTGCTATATTGATGCCTTTATGATGATTGGTTGGTTGTCAACATTCAAGCCTAAAGAAACTATGGAACTCTTTAAACTTGAAGAAAAATTTTAAACCCTAAAAATATGAAATTCAGACAAGATCTTTTAAAATAATCTTTAACCAAAAAAAATAAAATAAAAATGAAACTTTAAAAAAGAAATTACATCAAAACTAATGTATAATGATGGCTTCTAGATGCTTCTTGAATGCTCTTGAACATCACTTATACCTCTCCAACAAAGCACATGCTTGTCACTTTATATTTTAATTGAAATTTTCAAGATGGACTGTCCATGAGCTTTCTACATCATCTCTTTTTGGATTTCTAGCTTACATTACACCAATTTCATGGACCTTCATACTTTGCCACATGCTCATGCATGCTTCTATGGGTTGCAAAACTTATGTATATAGGCCTAAGTATGCATGGTTAAGATCTTATTTACACCTTCAATATACATACTACCATTATTAGTCTTTAATGTAGCAAATTGAAGTCTACATGTCATCTCTAGCCTTGAAAATATCACTCTTCTATGGACTTCTAGTAGTTGGGCCTTTGATGTCATGAACAAATCTTGGACTCGTTTAGACTTTTCTAGAATAACATGGATATCATGGTTGATCATAAAGCGTCACGTAAGACGTCAATTGTTGCTCTATCATTAAACTATTTTACAATAATGGAATGATTTAAATGCATTTTATTATTTATCCTTATTAAAAATTTATGTTATTTCTTATAAGAGACTCATTTTTTTTAATTTCATGACAATTGACATTTTAGTTTTTTAGACACATTGTTACTTCTTAAAAAGAGTGAATTACAGAAAATTTGTGTGGAGGCTTCGTGGTCCATCCACTCTTAATTTGCAAAGGTCTTTGAAATAATTGGAAAACATTTCCATGTTAGAAAATTAAAAGCGTCTTCATCTCACAATATTTTGACCTCAAATGAAAATGAACCCTCTTACCAACCACACCCATAATTTTTTAACTAAAATATTTTTAAAATAATAACGAAAATAATTTAAATGAATATTATATCTAAATATTATCATAAAAGAGAACAATATTTATGTAAATTATTACTCGATGCTTCATTTATTGTTACGATATAAATCAATATTATAACTAACGATAAAATTACATTCCTTTTTTTGAACAGAAAGTAAAATATTGTATTCATTAAATACAGATACATAGTGATAAGAAAAATTTAGATATATAAGAAATTTTGAATATTAGGCAAATTATATGGAATTTTTCTTCTCTGCTCAGTACTCACTTCGCTGTCAATATATGATAGAATAATTCATCAAACATAAATAAATATTAAAATAATTTATTAAACATAACTATATTTAAATAATTTATGGCAATGGAGTTTTTTTTTAGTCATCATTTTATTGTTGGCAAAAAAGAAAAAAATAGTCGTGGTTAGTAACAATAACAATAAAGTCTTGTACTAATAGGTGGATTAAAGTATATGCATTACATGATACCATTGAGCTTAATAAAAGCAAAATCCCTGGATAGAATATTAACTAAGAGGTCTCACAATAACATCATTGAGCTTCCTCCAGAGTCTTCCTCCACCCCTTTTAATTGAGTTCCAAACAGTTTAATCAATCTTCCTCACTGATGCATCAATATGCTTTCTCGGAACATGTCCAAACCATTTCAAATGATTTTCTACAATTTTTCTTCATCATTAAGATATAGACACACACAGATATATTTAATGGTTATATTTCCATATTTAATGCTTAAATTTTACAGAATTTTAATTTTTCTATTATATAAGGAGTGCTAACCATTATTTATATACGCCCTTATTGAATGAATATAATATAATATTCCACTTTATATGATAGTCTCATTCGTAATAACTTTTTTTGGCCAAAAAAAATCACAACAATTTTAGAGTCATTTGATGGATTCATTGTGATCGCTTCCTAATTTCTTTCTCCATCCTTCTCAATTTATGTGGGGGAAGCATGTATCTACTTACTCTCCACTTAATGTCTTAGATCACGTTTTAATGGTTGAAATTTATTCTGTAAAATTTTAATAATATTTGTACATATAAAACGTAATTTAATCGGAGAGAAAGTGGAGAACGAGGTTAGTGGAGACACCCGTCTTGCCCAATTTATAAACAACCTTTTTGAAAGCCAAGCTTTATATAAAAAAAAAAAAAACAGAGAGAGAAAGAAATGAAGAAGGAAAGAAGAATTTTTTTTAAGGAAAAAATTGTGGGCTGGCCACATAAAAAGAAAATGAAGCAAGGGCCAAAAAGCATGAAGAAGTTTGAAGAACATGACTGGTTATATCAAATGGAGAGATATCTTGCTACCTTTTGAAGTAATATCACTTTAATAAAAAATCATAACTATATATTAGATTTATGAAACCCATAGGTTAATTCATGAATAAATATAATTAAATAACTAATAGTTATTTGAAATGACTTTTCCATGAAATGGTACACTTTTAAAGTATATATGAAGACATGACTTTAGAATTATAACAACATGCACAATCTTTTATATAATCGCTTTATTTTACAAGGATATTGCCTTTGAAAAATTACATTACTTCATTTTAAAAATATTCTAACAATATTCAATATAGATATATAGAAAATTTTAAATGTCAAGCAAATTAATGGAAATTCTTTTTTCTTCTCCACCGCTAGCCCTATGCCAAATGTCTTTTTAATTAACAGATTTTTTAATTCACTATGAACTACTTTGTTTTTCTTTTCGTTTGTATGTGAGTGAGGATTCCAAACAACTTTTATATGTTTATTCATTTCTGCTGCTACTTCTATATTGATTCAATAGCTCTTTGCGCGCGCGCACACACACATATCATTTAGTACTCCAACAATGTTTTAAACATGATTGTTTCTAGTGGAAGGATGATTATATTTAGCATAGAGAGAGAGAGAGAGAGAGAGAGTTATTATGGTTAGTTCAATTATATCATTTCTGCTGCTACTTCCATATTAATTCATTTGTTCTTTGCATATATATCCTTTAGTAGCCGACAGTGTTTTGAACATAATAATCTCTAGTAGAAGGATAATTATGTTTAGCAGAACACACACACACACACACACAGAGTTAGTTTAGTTCAACTATATCATTTCTGCTGCTACTTCTATATTAATTCAATTGTTCTTTGCATCTATATTATTTAGTACACGACAATGCTTTGAATATGATTGTATCTAGTTGAAGGATAATTATGTTTAGCAAATTATATAGAGAGAAAAAGAGAATTTGTTATATGGTTAGTTCAACTATACATGACTAATTATTATATATAATGGAATCTAACAATGTGTGTTTGTGTGTGTGTATTGGAGACGACATCTACTCTTAAAGCTTAATTAATCCTTTTATGAGATAGTCTGGGAACAATATTATTAATATTTTTATCTAAACCAAATAAACATAAATATAGATTATAAGAAATAATAGTTGGCACGGTGAAGGCATAAATTTCGAGATGACATCTACTCTTGAGCGGGTCAAGTCTGTTTAAGAAGCAAATTGTAGACTTTGGTACGGAAAAGGCCTGAATTTCGACACGATATTTAAATTAGTGTAACTTTCATAACACAATTCAATACATTTAGTAAACAAAAGATAAACACCATTAATAAATACTCAAAGCTCCTATAACTAATTCAACATACCTCTTTATTAAAAAGCCCAAACCTTTAGAGATAACAAACAAGCAACGACACACAAAATGCCTATGAAGCATGTGAACTACAGAAATACAGCCATAATTTTCTTTTCTACCACCAAAAAGATTGAAGCTTGTACCACATGTGATCTAGGAAGCAAAAATAATTATACCTCCAGGATCTACTGTAGAGTAAAGGAGCAACAACTATCCAAAATCCTGAAACAAATCCCAATGACATACTCACATAAAACCATTTCACTCCATTTCCATCATCAGTTTCTTTTTCATTGTTGCCATGGTTGGAGACATCGTCCTGCTCAATGCACATCTTGGGTAGTGGAGGGCCACATAGATCATTCCCAGTAAAACTATCTACCTGAAAGGTTTGCACTTGGGTGCCCGTTGGAATCTTTCTTGACAAATTATTGTAAGACAAGTTTAATTTGTTCAAGAAATACAAATTGGAAATGGTTGGAGGGATTTCACAGCAAAGTTTATTGTTTGAGAAATCCATTGACTGCAATGATCTCATATTGCTGATACTTTGAGGGATTTCACCATGTAGAAGATTGTTGGACAAGTTCAAAAATTGCAACCCCATGAGACTTGTAATTTGATATGGTATCTCACCAGTTAATTTGTTGTTTGAAACATCAAAGCTCATGATGAGGCCTGGAAAAGTATAATCATCATGCCTTCCTTTCAAAGCAAGGAGGACATCACGTATGGCATACGAAGAGTGATTTCCTTGAGCCAAAATGTATGATTCTAAACTATTGTTCATAGTGAGCATAATAGTCAAGTTGTTGATGCATTTTGGTATTTGTCCTATCAAGTTGTTCTCTGCAAAATCCAACATTTGTAGAGAATACAAATAACATATTTGTTTGGGAATGGTTCCAATGAATTTGTTTGACCGTAGGAGAAAAACCTTCAAATTCAATAGGTAGTGTCCAACCCACAGTGGAATGATTCCTGATAATTGATTCTCACTAAGATCTAAGAAAACCAATCCAGTGTTATTCTTCCAGCAAGTAGGAAAATTTCCTGAGAGGGAATTGTTGCGAATTCGCAATGAACTGAGCCAAGGCAAGGATCCCAAAGATTGGAGCAAGTTCCCACTGAAATTGTTGCTATCAAACTTGACAAACAATAGATTTGGCCACATCATCCAACAATCAGGTATTTGACCTAACAAATTATTAGACTCCAAATTGAGATATTGTAAACCCATTTGTTTTACTTTTCCTTGGCATAGGAAGGAGTCTAGGGACCCAGAAAACAAATTATTTGAGAGGTCCAAGTTGAACACATTGGGCGATATGTAAGGAAGATGACCACTTAAGTGGTTTGAGGCTAGATAAATGTTTGAGACATTGATGGGATTCTTCATTGTATGAGAAAGATCTCCATGGATATTATTGTTAGAGAAATTAAAATGAAAAGCAAGTGGAAATGCATCCCACACCCATGTGGGGATAGAATCAGAGATGTTGGTGTTGGGTATGGACAACACTTGAAGATGCTTGAGTGATTTCGTCCATGATGGAAAGTGGGGACCTAAGTTCCATGAGGCCATGTACAAGGCTCCTAACTTTTGAAATGAAGGATTCCAATTGGAACCCACTTTTAAATTGAGTTTATTTCTGTTAGAAGAAAATATATATAGCCTTGTGAAATTAGCAAGGTGATCTTCAGTCACCTCTCCTTGAAAAAAATTATCATCAATTTCAAGTGATTGTAATGTAGAAAGGGATCCTATAACATCAAAGGGGTTCCCAATGAATTGATTACTAGAGAGATCAAGTCGATTCAAAGAGTTACAATTTCTTAAAGATTTAGGAATTTCACCAAGGAATGAATTACCATGAAGATCAAGAAAACGGAGATTCTTGAAAATCCCAATTTGGCTTGTCAAATGACCATATAGTTTTGAATTGAAAATGGACAAACTCTCCAATGTGTGTGAAGCACATCTCAAGATTATTTCCAATATTTCAGAAACTTGTTGATTGCAGTTTTTGTTTGAGAAAGAAACACTTTTCAAGCTACAAAGGTTCCCTAAAGTTCTTGGAATTGGCCCATCAAGCTGATTAGATGACATATCAAGAGTAACCATAGAAGTCAAGTTCCCTATCTTATTTGAAACAAATCCATTCAATTTGTTTGAATTTAGAGAAAGAGACTTTAGCTTGTTCAATCTATACAACCATTCAGGGATAGAATTATCAAAGGCATTGTCAGATAAATCAAGATCTTCAATGAATGTGAGATTTTGAATACCATTTGGGATTAAACCTTTGAAATGATTACCTCTTAATTGAAGAGAAACCAAATTTTTCTGTTGAAAAATCCACCTTGGAATGGAAGAAGCTCCAAAATCATATAAATTAGAAAGATCAAGAATTGCCAATGATGTAAAATTAGCAACTATGGGTGGATCAAAATTATGATGAAGAGTACACCTTGTCAAGTGTAACTCTCTCAAGGAGGGAAGTGATTGCAAAGCATGCAACCAATCAAATGCATTAGATAGATTCACATAACTTAACTGAAGATTTTTGAGTGAAGAAAGAGATGAAAGCCATTGAAGATCATTTGAAAAGAATAGTATCTCATAATTATAACCCCCTTCAAGACGAAGAAACAGTAGGCTAGATATATTACCGATTTGATGAGGAATCTTTCCAACGAAATCATTACCTCCAAGGTCAAGATATATCAAACTCGAAAGGTTTGCTATTTGGTGAGGGATTCTTCCACCCAATCTTGCATTAGAGAGGTTAAGATATGTCAAACTCTTCAAAGAGCCAAGAAAACTTGGAATTTCCAACTGGACAAAGTTGTTGCCACTCAAATCCAAGTAACTCAAATGTTTCAAATCAAGTATTGAAGGATGTATTTCACCACTGAACCTTGATGCCTCATCATCATAAGTATAGTAATAAGAAGGTGAAGTTCTCAAATGAAGTTGAAGAACATGGCCGGTTATGTTGTCACAAACGATCGAGGTCCAATTGCAGCAATCTGTCTTCTCAGACCAAGAGGCAAGCCTATCTAAAGGATCGAGAAGATGTTGCTTGAAATGAAGAAGGGCTTGCCTCTCACTTGAAATGCAAAGAACTTGATCAGATGCTTCGCTTATGCATAAATGATTTATTAGTAAGCTAAGCAACCATATCAAATTAAGAATACAAGTGTTGTTGCAGAAACCCATGACAATTTTCTAAGTGGCACCTGATTTTTATGAATCTATAGCATATCTTCATAGATTTGTTAATATTTATAGTGTTACAGGAGAGGTCTCTGTGGTGTGGATGGAAACTTTCATTTCTACGTCTATCATTCTCTCTTGCCACCTAACACCTCAACTTTATGCAAAATTTATACATTAGAAAAGTAATGCATCTACTTAAATTATGATTTCTACACATCTTTTGAACATCCGTATTATTAAATTGTTATTGCTGAGGCATCATCCGCTTTTGGCTGGCCTATTTCACCTAGGAAAATACAATAAGTTAGGTAGGGCAAAAAAAAATGTTAGGTAAGACAATTTATTGAGGGTTTGACTAGGAGCAATTTAATATTTTTAAATTTATATTTTAATACTTCATCATTCTAAATAATTATAGTTTTTATGATTCTTTTAAATAAATATTATTTTTTCTATGTCCTTTATTCTAATTTTTCCAAAATTTTGTATTATTTCTTATAACAGACTCATTTTCTAATTTCATGACAAGTAGTGGCATTATATTTTTTTAGACACGTTGTTACTTCTTTAAAAAAGCGTGAATCACATAAAATATGTGTGTGGGCATCTTGGTCCACCTCTCTTAATTTCCAAAGGTCTTTCAATTTTATTGGAAACTTTTCCATGTTAGAAAAGTAAAAGCTCTGTTATGTATAAAAAAAAATAGAAGTAAAATCTTCTTCATCTCACAATATTTTAACAAATAAAAATAAACCCCCTTACCAACCACACACATAATTTTTTCAACTAAAATATTTTTAAAATAATGACAACAATAATTTAAATGAATAGTGTATCTAATACTATCATAAAAGATAAAAATACGTATATAAATTATTACTTGATGCTTCATATATTGTTATGACATATATCAATATTATAACTAAAAATAAAATCGCATTTATTTTTTAACAGTAAATAAAATATTGCATTATTTGAAATTTTGAAAAATAAATACTTAAAATAAAATTGCATTCATTTCATTCAACATTGGATTAAAGGAAATTTTGAAAAATAAAATACGTGAAAAAAAAATTCGCATTCATTTCATTCAAAATAGACATATATAGTGATAAGAAAAGTGTATATACATAGGAGATTTTGAATATCAGGAAAATTATATGGAATTTTTCTTCTCTACTCATTACTCACTTCAAGCTCACTATAAGATAGAATATTTGATCAAACATAAATAAATATTAAAATAATTTATTAAACATAACTATATTTAAATAATTTCTGACAATGGAGTTTTTGTTTAATTATTGTATTATTGTTGGCAAAGAAGAAAAAATAGCCATCGTCGATATATATAGAGATCAAATAACAACAATAACAAAGTTTTATTCTTCTAGAAGGGATTAGCTATATGAATCACATGACGTTATTGAGTTCAATTAAAATTCAATTCTTGAATAGATTGTTAACTAATAGATCTCGCTCAATAATTTTATTAAGAGTAATTTAGAATCCTTCTCTATAGCTCCAAATAGCTTAATCAACCATTCTCTCTAATGTATTCATTGACTTTCTCTAAACATGTCTAAATTATATCAAACGATTTTTTACCATTTTTGCTTTATCGTTAATATATTAACACACAAAAATATATTTAATGTTTATATTTTCCAAATTTAATGCTTAATTTTTACAAACTTTTAATTTCTCTATTATTTAAAATATTAACGGTGTGGGATGAGATAACATTGCAACTAGTATCAAGATTAAAATTATAGGCAAGCTTTTCCATACAAGAAAAGTAAAAGATTCCCAATCTCACATATCTTCACTTGGAAAGGCTGTATAGACCTCCAAATATTTTTTGAATATATGAGATACATTAAAAAAGTCGTTTATAGGCGCGTTGATTAAGATACACGTCATACAAATTTGATAGTAAAAGATTCTCCATATCCTAACTTTTGTTTTGATTAAATAATAAAACTAGATAAATAAATTTATACCATTAAAATTTTATGTCAATAGTTTACAATTGCACAATTTTATTATATTTAATATTACAATAATATTTTTACATATAAAAATTGATTTAATCATGGGACATTAATTGGAGAGAAAGTGGAGAAGGAGCTTAGTGGACACAAAGAAAAGTGAAAGATTCTCCATACCGTACGAATTTATTTTGAAAGCTTACCTTTATAAAAGGAAAAGGAAAGAGAATACTAGAGCATACATTTCGTTCTTTAAATTTATATCTAGTTTCAGTTTGATTCCTTAATTTTAAAAAGTGCACTTTTATTTCTTTAAAATCAACACCATTATTTTTATTAACGGAAAATACTAATTCAATTATCATTCTGCAATTAAGGGCTTGTTTGGTTTGAGGGTAGGTGGGGGTGGGGGAGGGTGGCTAGGGGAGGGAAGGGGGTTATGATGTTAATGTTAGAATGGCCGACACCCAAGAGGGGGGTGAATTGGGTGTTTCAAAAATTTTCTTTTCAAACCTTGATTAATCAAACTATCCAAATCATAAGTTGATAAAACATAGATAATGATATTGGATAGAGTAAGAATAGAATCATTAGAAATTAGTGAAGATGAAAGAAAGATAAGCACACAGAGATTTATCCTGGTTCGGTCCTCTCTGACCTACGTCCAGTCCTCAGACTCTTCTGAGATTTACAATTCATTATATCATCCAAGTTTAACCAGGTACTTGGAAAACCATTACAGCCACATATTCAATGTAATACATACACAGGCTCTTTCAAGTTTGTAACGGTGGGTACTTGA
>QFDD01001239.1:0-33022 GCA_006871305.1 Vachellia collinsii
TCCTTTTCAACTGGAGGTTTAAGCAAAAGTTTTGTCATAACTCGAGTTTTGGGATTACAGAACTCGAGTTTCGGGCTGAGAAAAATTTTTGAACTTCAAAACTTCTTTCAAAACTTGAAGTTTCGCCTAGAGTTTTCATAGAACTCGAGTTTCATGATACTAAACTCGAGTTTCGAGAAGCAAACTTGTCTTAAACTTAAAACTTCCAATGCAACTCGAGTTTCATATAAAAGTTATGTTTTGAAACTCTCATAACTTGAAGTTTTATGAAGGAAAACCCGAGTTTCAAAGAACAAAAATGTTGGAATACAAAACTCTCAAGGAAACTCGAGTTACAATAAAAGTTATGACTTGAAACTTGAAGTTTTGCCACATGAAACTCGAGTCTCGAAGAGCACAAAGCATTTTGGCTTACTGAAACTCCTGGAAACCCGAGTTATGAGTTTTACAACTCAAGTTTTACCAAAACTCTTATTCAAACTCGAGTTTCATAAAAGTTATGAGATTTCCACTTTGAAAATTTCTCTATAACTCGAGTTTTAAAGAGACAAAACTCGAGTTCCACCTTCTGACAATTACGCAGCGTGTCAGCGACTTTAAACTGATTCCAAAATCTTTCCTTTTTTATGCAACGATTATTTGAATCACACCAACCATCATAAATGCTTATCTGACTTATTGATTAATAGGGAATGAAGTTCAGTTTGCCTAAACAAAAAGAGATTCAACGGATAAAATCTCAGATCTTCATTCTACCTACTGTTAGAAAGTTGCAGACGCATTCAATGCGGGAAGGTGAACGAAGACAATGGGTCTAACGGAAACATTAATGTCTCTAACAAACATTTAAATCTTCTCACCTATAAAAGGCGAAGCATTCAAGTCTGGGCAAGATAGAGAATGAATATACGAGAAATAGAATTCATTACGCCACACCTACATACTCTGTTTTTCATACTCTCATTAAAAGAGCTTCAATGTTTATCATTAAATTCTCATAAAGGAGAATATTCTTCTTCAGTTATTGTTTTTGAGATATTTGCTCAAGGTTGGAGAACCTTGGTTTGGTTTAGACACAAGGATAAGTGTCTGTGGGTTAGTTTGAGTTAAGAAGGGGGAGAGTCCTTCTTCTAATCGATTGTAATCTTTTGAGATTAGTGGATTGAGAAAGCTCAGAGGTCTCTGAGGACTGGACATAGGTCAAGAGGACCGAACCAGGATAATTTTCTATGTCACTTTCTTTCATACTCTATTTTAGCATTCAACGTTTGCGAAAATTTTTATTAGACCAATTCATCCCCCCTCTTGGTCAAATCCGATCCTAACAAAATTCTCCATTTTTAATTATTACGAACATCTTCTTTCTGTTTTAAGAATGTGTTGTTTAATTTCTCTTTCTAAGATGGGAAAGAAAATAGGAACTTCTCAATAAAAAAATGTTAAATTACTCAAATTCTAATGTGGATAACTAAATTTAATAAATCATTATTCAGGTTGTCTAACACAATTAGAAATTTAAAAATTGGGTCAAAATGTCTTCATACCACTTAGTTATTAAAAAAAATTAAAACTGATATTATTTTTAATTTTCGAAAAATGAAGCTCTTATCGCGGTAGAGATCCGAAAGAATCTCTTTCTAGTACTCATGACCCATTCTTTTTCTATTATCCAAAATCCTTATCTTCTTCATCTTCACCAATCATATCCCTAATAAAACATTTCTTTTTATTGGGTAAGGAAGTCAAGCAATAGCAACTATGTTATAGGAAAACAAAAAAAATTTTTAATGAAAAAGCTTATCTATCCATGAGTACGATGGAAAATCATAAGCTAATGACTAATCCTAAATTTTAATAAAATATAATGTAATATCATAAAATACAACCGTAATATCTCATTGTTAACCTCTGGAATTTCATGTCATTTTAGTGCTTTTTCCTTGCATTTTGATACATTTTTGGTATTGTTGTACATCTTTTGAATGCTCAAAGATGGGAAATGTGCATGTGGTTTTTGATTGTACATTATTGCTTAATTGTGCATATTTTGGCTCTTATCCTTACTTATTAAGAGTTGATTAATTTAATCATTTTGCAAGGTATATTTTGGTAGAAAAATTGCAAGCCACTTGGAGAAGCATTTGGAGAGCAAAGTTGATTCAAAACCACATTAGGAAAGTCAAAGAGGAAGAAATGGAGGTCAATTTATGGATAGAACACATTAATTTGAGGTGATTTCCAGAGGCAAAACGAGCTACAGCGCACTTATCTTGGGTACAGTGCACTTTCAACCCGAGAGGAACTCAACTGCAGCTCAAAACAGTTCGGCCGTGACCCAGTTTTGACAGTAAAACGCACAGCTTCAGTAATGAACGAAAAATCAGATTTTTAAGGCAAAAACTGGAGAGAGCCCGACATTCTGCACTTTTTGGGAGCATTTTGGAGCTTGGGTCTGCTAGGGTTTGGGTCTTGAAGAGCTTGGAGAAAGAGATTGAGCTTTGGAAGAGATTTTGATCCTCCTTCTCTTGGTTTTCTCCTTCCTTTTCCTTTGTAGCTTTAGTTAGTTTTAGTAGATTTATGCTTGTTCTTTCATGATTTTCAGGTTTGGTAGAAAGGTATCAGTAATGCAGCAATTTTGGGGATAAAGCATTGGCTAGAAGATAAAAAAAAAATATCTGAAGGCGTGTTTCAGGGAAGTATTTCATATTTCAGTATTTTGGGCAACTTTAGACTGATAATGGAGTTAATTATGCTGCTGTCATGGTTTTATAAGCTTGGCTCTGTGGAACTGATGATATTTTTGGGCTTTATTTGCTGTCATGCCCATGTCAACATCTTATTGCAAATCTGTTGTGTGAAAGAAAAGAAAAAGGGGAGTGTGTCAAGTCACTTGTAGCTATCTGATTAAGTGTGTGTAAATGTGGTTTGATGGCTGAGGAAGTGAAGAAACAAAAATATAGGGAAGAAGTTGGTGCTTTCATTAACTCCAGTGCATTGAGCTTATATTGAGAGATTAATTGTGTTATTTACGACATTGACTTGCTTGAGGCCTAGCTAGGAAGGAATTAGTGATGCAAGAATAAGAAAGCCTTATTTTTGAAATCTTTTGCATTGGGGAAGTTTCTTGCATTAGAATTTTGTGATGATAATTTATTGAAGATTATGGTGCAACAATATCTTTGCTTGGTGATTTTGATATGAGATAAGTTGGGATTGAGTGTTAATTTAAATCAAAATCTGTAATTGAGTGTTGATTTATCTCAATCTTGGTGTTTGTGGTATTGTTGGAGCTTGCTCTTCATTGTGGAAAAGGAGAATTTTTATGGGTGATCTTGCTGATGCAAATCTGATATTTGACAGCAGAGGATTAGGCCGCAGCTCAAAATTTTAGGCTGCAGTGAGATTAGGACCCGAGAGGAACTCAGCCACAGCCCAAATATTTGAACCGTAGCTGAGTTAGCCCAAAAAAAAAAAAATTTCCCCTAAATTCTCCAGGCGGGCATTGCGTATTGGAAAGCTTGTGCAGATGCAAAATTTGAACCTGCCTCAAAATTATTATTATTATTATTATTATTATTTTAAAAAAAAGGGCAAAATATTTTTTTAAAAAAAACCAATATATATTTTTTTTATCCCTTAATTTTTTTTCTTTTCTTTTCTTTCTTTCTTTCCCTTTCTTTTCCTCCCTCTTCTCACGTTCCTAATTCCTACCTCACGGCCATCAGAAGCAAACCCTCTCAACCCCAAAGCTTCACCTCCACTTTCGGTCTCTTCGCTATGCTTCAGACTGAGCAATGATGTTGGTGACCCTTCTCCGACCAGTAGCGCCGCTGCCGTCGCTTCAATGTCTGTCCTTGCTACACTTCATAGCCGCACTCATCTCATTTCAGTCCCACTTCCAGCGCCATCTTTATTGTCTTCACTGCAGTTGTCTGAAGCCCAAATCGTGATATCCACCGATCGCTGCTTCTAATCTCCGTCTCCACTCTTTGCTGGTTACTCGTGCTTGATTTTGTTGACTCTGCATCTCCACAAACTTGTGAGCTACTGTCATTCGAAGCTTTTTAGCCTCTCGCTAGTGTTGCTGTCTTCCTCGCTGGCATATCCATCGTTCACTCCTCTGCATTTTTTTTTCTGGTTTAGTCAAGTTGCCGGTATTCTAGCTCCCTGTTCGTTTGGTCCAGCTATAGGATTTTAGTATCAATAGTACTTAAGCATTGAGGCTGTGATTGAATCAAATTTCAATTTTGATTTGAGGGCTGGAAGAAAATTAATCATTAATTATTTGATGGGGCTGAGATTCTGATTGTGAAAGGTTAACGTAATGCAATGATATTTATATGTTTTGATGTCTTCTAAGCATTATGGTTAAAGCGTCTTACGTTAGCTTGAGACTTTTTGATGAGCCTTGATTAGATAATAGTTAATCTTTTGTGGAATGCTATACCAGATAAATCATTGCTGTGTTGGAGTTTCTCTGTTGGTAGAATCAATTTCATTTTCCTGTATTAGTTGCTCTTCTGTTGGAATATCTCAGATGGTTCAGTGGAGAACCCGATACTGATGTCGGGGCTGAATTTTTTTTGTAGAGACTGACTTTTAGGATGCTAATTTTCATAACTGATTTAGTCTCTTGTATCTCACTGCTGTTGTCACTTGGTTAGGCATGCTTTGTATATTTTGTTTAAAATCTCTTTTTGTTGTTGACTTTAGGAAATGTGTGAGTACTGATGCTCCCTTCTTTTGACTATTGGAATGGTTATATAATGTTCAGGGCTTAACTTCTTGATTGTGGGATACCTTTGTATATGCATTTCACTGTATGATGATAGCAACTTCATGATTGTTCTGGTTATATTTATTCTTCCAAAGTGCAAATCTAAATGTATGTTTCATTTGAGATTGTTAGATGTTCAAATTTTTTTTGTGCCTCGCATGATTGAGAGAAGTCCTTCAGTTTTCCCCTTTTGACATTGAGGACAATGTCAATTTTAAGTTTGGGGGTGAGGGTAATTTTGAGTAATGCTCTTGCTGATTTGACATGAATTCCAAATTTTGGAAATGTAGACTTTTGTTTTTGAAACATGAGTTAAATTGGTCAATTATCCTCTAAATTGAATGCATGGTCCAGTGATAGAATAGTTGCTTAGATTCTGTTTAAAAAGAAATGGTTGTTCATATTTTTGCATGCTTGATTTGCAATGTTAAGACTTGTTTTCCAATAATTTTTACACATAAGAGTTTGGGAAATGATTTGAATGCTCTTGTTGGGAGAATTGGTAGCAAGTTGATGTGTATGTTCTTTCTCAATTGATGGACTCTAGAACCTATCTTGGAATCTCTCAAAATGAAGTAATTTCTTCACAAATTTTTGAAAAATGATATGGGCACTCTTTAAAATACGTTTGAGCCTTTCAAGCCTACCCATAACATTATTCCATTTGAACCCCATTTGAGCCTTGAAAAACCTTGTGAATTTTCTTTTTGAAACCCCCATTATACTTGAACCTCTATAACCTGAAAAAACCATGAATTACCTGGATCTTGAGATAATTGATACATTACTATTGGTAGTGAGGATTGGTTTGGTTTAAAAGTGAGAATGGGGAAGGAAGATGATTCATGAGCTTCAATGGTTTGTACTCCTAAGTCAAAAAAACAAAACAAAACAAAAAAAAACAAAAGAAAAAAAAATAGAAAAAAAAGAAGAAGAAGAAGAAGAAGAAGAAGAAAACGAGGCTTTCAAGTCCAATAAGACTAAGAGTACAAAGAATCAATCTATGATAAGTTTGGAGGAGTGTTAACTTATTGAAAGAAAATTGTGTATATCAAAGGCAGAAGGAGGAATATATGAGTTAGTTATCTCAAGATGTTTGAATTCCCTCATTTCCAATTCTTTCTATTAGCTTACACCTTAACCCATGGCCACGTTACAAGCTTATAAAGCCCTGTTGATTTCGGAATTTTGTGAAGTGTTGTTTTAGTGGAGAGAGAGGAAAAGGTTATGCATATGAAGTGTTGATGTTGAGGTTGTTTTATACATATTGAAATGTTGCTTTGGATCTTGACAGTTGCAGGAGAATTGTATTCCAGCTACACACACTCACATCAAAATTGTTGGGAAACTTGTTCTTAACTTGTGAAACATGCATTCTTCTATATGCTACTAGGTTCTTTCATAATATACTTCTTGAGCAACTAATGAAGAAAACTTCATGTGTGAAGAATAAGTGGATAATGAACCAATTAGCTATTTTATCACTTGTTTTACTCGAGGACGAGTAAAAGTCTAAGTTTGGGGGGTGTGTTAACCTCTGAAATTTCATGTCATTTTAGTTCTTTTTCCTTGCATTTTGATACATTTTTGGTATTGTTGTACATCTTTTGAATACTCAAAGATAGGAAATGTGCATGTGGTTTTTGATTGTACATTATTGCTTAATTGTGCATATTTTGGCTCTTATCCTTGCTTATTAAGAGTTGATTAATTTAATCATTTTACAAGGTATATTTTGGTAGAAAAATTGCAAGCCACTTGGAGAAGCATTTGGAGAGCAAAGTTGATTCAAAACCACATTAGAAAAGTCAAAGGGGAAGAAATGGAGGTCAATTTATGGGTAGAACACATTAATTTGAGGTGATTTCCAGAGGCAAAACGAGCTGCAGCGCACTTCCAACCCGAGAGGAACTCAACTGTAGCTCAAAACAGTTTGGCCGCGGCCCAGTTTTGACAGCAAAACGCACAGCTTCAGTAATGAACGAAAAATCGGATTTTTAAGGCAAAAACTGGAGAGAGCCTGACATTCTGCACTTCTTGGGAGCATTTTGGAGCTTGGGTCTGCTAGGGTTTGGGTCTTGAAGAGCTTGGAGCAAGAGATTGAGCTTTGGAAGAGATTTTGATCCTCCTTCTCTTGGTTTTCTCCTTCCTTTCCCTTTCCTCTCTTGTAATTTGTTTTGGGCTATGATTCTCCTTGTGATTTGTAGCTGGTGGCTGAATATGAGTAGCTAGACTTTTCATTCTAGGATTATTTTGAACCCTTGTATGGATTAACTCTTAAATACTCCTCTCCTTTTGTGATTAATGATATATATGTGTTCATTTTACTCTTTACTTAGTGCTTCTAAATGTTTGATCACCATTTAGATGTTGGGTTCACTTGATTGATGCTTGAGAGGGCTAGGTTGAGTGTAGAACTTGAGTAAAATGGTGTAGGAACTTAAAATTTGCTTGATGAATGGATGGTTTTGTTGGCAAGATAGAGATATACTTGTCAACCTTGCATAGTCTCATTAGGATTGGAGTTTGAAAATTGAGTTTTATTAATTGTAACAAGAAATTGAGCAATTAATGAAAGCAAACACTTGTTCTTAACATGAGAAAGCTTTTACAAGTACTTTTAGAATTCTAGACTAGCACATTTATATATTAAGAGCATTTAGGAGAGGAAGTTATTTTAAGGTTATGAATTACAAAGGGGGAGAAATAATCCTAGGTTCCAAAAATCATCCTTGAAGTTATAGAATCAATTGTTTTTATCACTTTATAGTTTTAGAAATTAGTTTTCAAAATTATCATTTCACATCAAAAGTTTGATTTATTCAATTGATTGAATGCACCTAGCCTTTTGATTGGTTGAGATTTTTAAGCAAATCCCTGTGAGAACGATACTTTCTCATCACTTTATTACTTGACGCGACCCTGCACTTGCGGAGCGAACACTCATATATGAGATATGATATAATAACAATACTAAATCATATTAAATCACAATATAATAATATTTAATCTTAACAAAAAGTAAAGGTAATTACTACTTGCTTATCTCATAAGGGCTGTTTTTGGTGGTTAGTAAAGCTAGTAAAGTGGGCCAGCTTGCCACGGGGTGGGCTCAGATACCCGCTTCAATATAGGTTAGCATTTCTCCAACCCAACCTGTCATGGCGGAGTCGCGGGTTGGCGGGCCTTTATTTATTTATTTTCCACCTTTTTTAATTTTTTTTATATTTTTCTTACCTATAATATTTTTTCAACTTAGACTTGAAATATCTTTTTTATTTTTTTCAATACCTAAAATGAAATATTCTTTTTCATAAATTTAATTTATAAAAATATACCACAACTTAAACATAAAATATCTAATTCAAATTTTAGATAATAGAACTTAAAGATATATAATACACTCTACATGATTGAATTTAAATTAAATATAAACTAATCAAATGATAAATAAATATTTAATATTAATTAGGTTTACATTATGTTTAGAAATTATCTACAGATTTTTTTTTATAAATCAAGTTTAATTTTTTTAAATTTTTTTTTAAAAAAGTGAGTTGGTGGGTTAGTCCGTCATAATTGTGGATCAAAAAGACCTACATCCAAATGGGTCATTATTTGGCCAACCTAACCTGCCACGGACTCAACCCATATTATCGGCTCTAGCAATTAGCATGAAACTGCATAAACAGATTATATATAGCTATTACTTGATAGAATGTCAAGAGACAAAGTCTGCTTATTATATATGCTGTTATATATATGCGTTTCAATTTCAAATACACACATGAACATGATGCTTAAGTATTACTTGATCCCGTGCAAACAATATGGTGAAGGTGAAGAAGAGAAAGATTTTGGGTAGCAAAAAAGAAATAGGCTATGAATATTTTGGGTAGCAAAGTGATGTGACAATTTTGCTTCTCAAATTTCAATCTCTGGGTAAGGCTCTGATGTTTCTTGAAGCTCCTATGTAGCACAACCTTAAGATATTTTCCCAATATCTGCTGTGATAAGAATGTCGTTTTTCGAAAACTAAAAATAATGAGTTTTTGCCTTTAGTTTTGATATTTTAATAACCAAGGAGTATGAGTATGGTTTTATCTTCAATTTTTTTTTTCATTTTTTTTGATAGATAAGAGGTATGCAAGTAATTTAACTAAATTTCTAAATTCCTAATTATGTCAAATAACTTGATTAATGATTTGTTAAATTTAATGACTTAAATTAGAATTTGAGTAATTCAATTATCTTTTATAAGGATTTTCCCAAAGAAAATTATTACTTTAAACAATGCAAAACTAAACTTGTACTCTTTCTTTATCCGAGTAATAATCCAATGAACAATGGAATTGCAAAATTTGTAAATTAAAACTTTAAAACCCAGTAACAAATTGATATATTTCGGTAGCCTGAAATTATTATATAAATTTTTTTAAATAGTCTTGATATTGGCAAAAAATAATTGATTGATTTATTTTTTAAGGGAAAATCCCATATAAAGTTGTGTGAAACAGATGAATTTTAAATCAGATTGGTAAATTTAATAAATCACTAATTAAGTTATTGAACAAATTCTATATTTTAAAATATAGATAAAATGACTTTACTACCTTCCTCTCCTCTCTCCTTTTAAAAGAGTTTATTACCCTTTAACCTAGTTTTCAACAAGTGTGCATATATATATATATAATAAAATATGATTATCTCCAATAATTTTTTTTTTATATTTTAGAAGGTTCATCAAGAAAAGCACAACACCAATAGCAATTAAATAATTATTAGTGTAATATTAAAATAAAAAATTTTATAATTGCGAGAACTCAACTTGAATTTTTGTATCTTGTGAGTAAAAAATCAAACTAAGTTAATTAAATAAATCGGATTCATGTGATATATCAAAATATATATATTAAAGGTTCTAATAACATTAAAAAAGTCGAAAAAATGATGTTAGAAAAAGCAAGCTTTATACTATTCATATTTTTAATAGAAGAGTTAGTTGATTTTTTAGGGAGATTGAAAAATTAAATAAATTACTTAAGTATAACATATATTTTAAAATATTTATATGTATTATTAGATTATATATCAGTTTATAAGTCAAACAATTTATGTTAGAGAAAAATGATAAATAAATTAGTTAATTATATTGCTTAATTTCTTTAAAAAAGTTAACCGACTTTTGTATTAAGATCCGAAGGTATTATTACTCAAGCCAAAATTGTGATTAATGTAGTTTGATTTTTTTTCTTATGTCAAAAAATTGACAGTCAGAGTTATTCTAAAAATCATTTAATTGATATTGGATGTTTTGGTTTTCTTTGAATTATTCTTGATAATCCTTCTAAAACACAAAAAAATTCCTTTAATTTAAGCGAATTATATTTTATTACACATTAATGTTGATATATAGATAGTTTATTTATATATTTTATTTTATTTCATTTAAGTGAATTATAGATATTTAAACCACAGAGCAATAAAATGCTTTAAAGTGGAGAGATGAGACTAGAGAGGGTAGTAAAGTCATTTTACCCACATTTTAAAATTTTCAATTATGTCAATAATTTAATTAGAGATTTGTTTAATTAGTTTCTTATTTCCAGCAGCTTTTTATGTAATTTTTCCCTTTTTATTAATAAAAATATTGCTCAAAAAATGTTGAGTAAATTAAATTTTTTGCATGGAATTTATATTAAAAGTAATGTTGCAATTGTTTAAAAATTTTAAAATTGAATAATATTATCATTAATTTTAAAAAATATTAATAATTAATATGAATTTTTAAATGTTAACATTATATTTTTAATAATATCAAAAGTATTATTGTACAGTATTATTCTATTTTAAAACTTACTTTTGAAAAAGCTTGGAAGATAACTTACAGGTTAAGGCAGACAAAACTTGCAGGGTAAGATTCCTACCTCATATCTCCTTATTATGCATTGATGACCACTGACGGAGAACATAGGAGCGTGACAGCTTCCGGTGATAACGCAGATACTTTCTTCCCAGTCGAGCGCCCAGATGGAAATAGATGGCGGCAGCCCAGTTCTTCCCCGAGATGTCATCACAAAGATTCTCATACGGCTTCCGGTAAAGTCCCTAGTCCGATTTCAATGCGTGTGCAAAGAGTGGAAGAATCTCTTCAAAGCCCCATCTTTCATAGCAGAACACCTCGAACACTCCACTCACCAAAACCCTTTTCTTATTTTCGAAGATTATGGCATAGATGATCCTTTTCGATTATGTTTACTCGATCGTGAGATGCAAGTCCTTGAAATTCAGAGCCATCCTTTTATCGATTCTGTACCATCTGTTTGGGCCATCGATTCCTGCAATGGCTTGATCTGTCTTGGATTCGATAGTGTTCTTAAATCTCCTTCCCTTTTAGTGTGGAATCCAGCGATTAGAGAGGCGAGACTGGTGTCTGCATCTGTTGATAACAGTGTAGATGGGGATTTCTTTATAGGATTTGGATTCAGTGCAACTGTTAATGACTACAGGATAGTGAAAATTCGTGTTTCTGGGAATGATGATCTGGTGAATCGAGTGGATGAGTATTCATTAAATACAGGGACATGGATGGAAATAGAATTTGGAAACTTAGATGGTGTAGCTATTTTTTCTAACGGTTTCACTTTTAATGGAGCTATCTTTTGGATTGGGTCAAAGCTTGGCGTGGAGGAGGATGAAGGTGATATTGACATCATAGTCTCATTTGACGTAGCCTCCGAAGTGTTTACATTGATATCAATGCCTCATTCACCCTTTTCAGTTTCTAATACATCATATCTCAAACATCTTACTGTATATGAGAACAAACTTGCTATGCTATCTCATACTTTGAGTGAAGACTTCAAATCGTCTTTGATTCATTTGTGGGTGATGGAGGAGGGTACATGTGCATCTGGGGAGAGGTGGAGTTGGACTAAGAAATATACTAGTAGCCCTTATCTGGGTTCCTTGTTAGTTCCATTGACTGTTTGGAGGAATGAAATTGTTTGCGATATTGAATTATTGCCTGGACCCATTGATCCTGAACTGGATGGTGGACGAAAAACCGTTATGTTCAATTTCATAACTAATGAATTTAATACGTTTGATATCCGCAAATTTGGCCTTGGTTATGGTATTTTCAATTATGCAGAAAGCCTTGTACGGTTGTAATAGTTTTAGCAACATCCACATTGGGTAGCTTTGTTTTTAAATCTTGCTTGCTATATTGATTTACTTTGTTCAAGTACAATTGGTGGACATGAACCTTTAAGAGTCTAGTTCTTTCTGTAACTACAGGGCTTCATGTCCTTTAGTGATTTTATCAAGAATGATGATTGTAGATATGCAACTATGTTTGTAGCTTTATTTGAATTATCTATTATATCAGGTCAGTCAGCTTCCTTTTGGACACATATTTTACTTGCCGGTACTTATGGTACTTATGGCTTTTTGTTGGGTTAATAAATAGTAATATAAGGTAAGTATGTGAGAAGAATTTTATTTTAATTTGGATAAAAAAACTTTTATAATTGATTTTCTTTGAATGTTGTAATAGGCAATACCAGACTGTGATTTGTCTATCAATGATTCTTCTGCAGATTCAGGTAAATCTAAGTTTAATGTGGTAAAAACACTTGATAATTAGAACAGATTGGTTAGGATTAAAGAGGGTTTTTAAAAGAAAAGATCCTCATACTTGCAAAGTCCAAAGGAAACAAAGAACTTGAACCTTTTTAAAAACAAATTTGAGCATAAAAGCATTTCAAGATACTTCACTTGTCACCGCGAAGGAGCTCTCTTTCCAAATGCTTAGCCTGGCGGGGGAATTTTGCTGCCGAACTGTATTAAACTGAGAAAAATGACAAACTTCCTGAACTCATATCTCAAGCTACAAAACTTTGGTTCAAGTGGTTTAAATTTGCACACAAAGCCATACCCAAATTCCACCATTCTAGTCAAGCATGAGTAGTTCGATTTGCATTTTTGTCCAACTCATTGGATGGAGCATAAAGATTGCGGTAAAATCAAGATGGACTGTAGCTAGAGTCATATTGATTTACTCATCTTCAAGCATAGGGCTTACCTGCAATTCAAAGATTGTGAAAATTTTGTTTGATCTTCAATAAATAGTATCCTCCATTTGCCTTGTGTTTTTTTTTTTTGGGTGTTTCTTCGCCATCAATATCGTAACTCTTGTCTGATTTATAGCCAAATCTGTAGTTACTATTTCACAAATCGCATGAAATCTTGCAGTATCACAACATTTCATGCTTGACAGAAGTTAGCCGATTGCAATTCATCAATTGTTGCTCCATTACTCACTGGATTAGGAGTGCCAGCTGGCCTCCCAATTAAAAAGAAACCATACATCTTTAGATTTAATACTCAAAAGTTTCAATTCCCTTGCTAAAGCAATTGATCAAGAAAAAAATTAGCGCCTGTTTATATATTTCCTTAAGTTAAGTATGTTATATATATTCTCAATTGGTTGCCTTTTTTGTTAAGCTCATACATTTTTTTTATCAGAGGCAATCATGTTTGAAACATTAAATGTATACATCTGTTTAAGTAAGAGTTCCAACTTTGATTTGATACATTGTGAATAATTAATCATTTCCGTTAGACCAACCTTATTATAAATGTAAAACTGCTATGTAAAACTGCTAATGTTAATGTTGAATAATATATGTCTCAGTTGCTTTTGTTTTTGTTAAGGAACGTGTTGCTTTTGTTGGAAATTCTTGTCTGGCGAGATTTTATTATAATAAATAAGTTGAATTCGTTGATTTTTTTAGTTAACATTTTTCATGTCTTTGCAAAGCATTTTGCAACATATTCACACGATCATATCCAATTCTTGTTATAAGATGCCTTTTAAAAGAAATATATATATTTTTTTATTATAAGTCACTGGGTAAGGTATTAAACTATTAATTGTACTCGTTTTAAAAGTGTCACTTTTTACAATATTATTAATTACATTTTCTAGGATTTCTTGGGCGTAATTCATGGCATTAAATATGAATAGATTTCAAAGTTTTTTTATTTTATTTTCAGAATGAGTTAATGATTTAAGAAGTGGTTAAAAATGTCTTATAATAAAGATTATAAATGGTGAATCATACTTACATATAGAATGCGACATACAAAAAGGTTGTAATTTACAAGCTACTACTGGCACAGATATGAAGCAAACATAAAATATTATGCAATTTTGACTCAAAAAGTAAATGTATAGTGGTATACTTTTGCTCTTCGGGTTAATATGGTTTCTCAAATTTTATTTTATTTAAAATATTGATATTTATAATTTAATAACATCTGGATTATTTTATCTTTTAAGGGAATAAAATTCATTGTTTGAAATTTGAGATATCACTACTAAAATGAAGATAAAGTTAAGAGACTAAAAATTATATTAACCTTTTTTTCTTAAGCAAACACTACTAAAAACTTGCAACAATCATTTTGAAGAACATTTTAGATGCAACAACCGATGCTAGAAGTGGGGAACTTCTATGCCACTAAGTTACAGTATCACGCTAAAAAAAATACACCATGTTTTTAAGTAATTAATTTTACACAATGCTTTATTTTGGTTAATTTTATAAGAATTAATACAATTTTTGATCCAGTTTGTCATCATTTTGGTTTTAATCCCTCACATTTAAAATTAATGATTTTGGTCTTTTAATGGCAAAATTGTTCACTTTTTTTTTTTTATTAGATTGAGGTCCAATGTTATAAATAAAATAGAATTTGAGAGACCATAACTACTAATTTTAGGAACTAAAACCAAAATGAGGATAAACTTGAGGATCAAATATTATATTAACCCATTTTATAAGTTGTTTTTTTTAATTTGCTTTTCATTTGACAAATATCTCCCCTTTTGAGGCTTAAAGAGCAAATAATTTTCACCTGTCTTAACAATTGAGCTTTCTAAAATTGAACTTGTGTTTTCCTCCTTACACATGTAAAGCTGTTTACCACCTCAATCAACAACTTGTTGGTGTTCATTCAATTTTCTTTTTTTTAACACTATTAACAAAAAATGCGGGCATTAAATTTTCAAATGTTGACGCAAAAATTTCAAATGTAAATATATGAAGTTTAATTTTCAACAATAATAATTATGAACACAAAAAAATATCATTTAATATTAATAATCTTGAGTTAAAAGATTGAAAAAATACTTTATAAAATTAAGGTACCGAAACAAAATCTTATAAAAGTTTGAGAATAAACTTTAAAAGTGCATTTCCTTCCCAATAACATTCTCAATTTTCAGTGACTGAAAATAAGTCTAAACATGGGGCTACAGTTGAATAGAGGATCTGGAGAGTTAGTTTTCAAATAAAAAGCATAGTTGAGACCAGAGTGACATTTTGGGAATTGGGGTCAAAAGTGTTATTTTTGAATTTGGGACCTAAGTGTCATTTATGAAATTTGAGGGCTTTTTGGTTATTATGACCAAAACACTAGAAAATGACCCCAGTCACAGAAAAATAGAGAAAAATTTATTGATAAGTAATTTAGACTCAGTTAAGATTAAATGGATAAAAATACCTTTTGTGGGAAATTTTTACGGTAATTAATATTTTGGCTATTTAATGAGTTTTTAGCCAAATATTATTATTTAAATTATTCAGATACCTCATAAATATACTTTTAAAGTGGATAAAAATAGCTCATGAAATGTCATATTTTATAAAATTGTTTTCAGCAGAAAGTTAGAATCAAGCTGCTTGAACAACAGTATGAAAACCAAAAATTGGAGAATTTGGATATTCGGAAGAAAATTTATTAAGGGCATTTCCGGATTGAGTTTTGAGGAAAGAAAAATAAAAGCAATGTGCTATTGAATTATGGGAATTTTTAAAAACCCTACACTGTTTTAGTGATCAGGGTATTTCCAAAAAGCATTTCCGATAAACAGAAATCAGATAAAGCAAAACCATTTTGGGAAAAGTGAATTGTGAGGCTTGAAAGAGACTACTTGTCATCTACTTATCCAAGAGGGAAAAGAAGAGTGAATAATTATCATAGCATTAGATTTTTATCACTGTAAAGTGGCTTTAGCGGTACAAATGGACCCCATCTCACTTAAAACTCACTCATGCAGATTTTTATAAGTCTTCTACACCCCATTTCCTGCCCATTTTTTATCAGCACCAAGAGAGGAGGTTGTGGGAGCTGGAGGAAGAAGAAAGAGAGAAAAATCAAGATCAAGTTATGGTAAACTTGTGTTCTAGACTTGATTTCTTCCATTAAATCTGTCTAAGAGCCTAGTTCTTCTTTCTTATTGGTATATTTTTCTCTATTGGGCTGTGAATGAGGAGTTTCATGAGTGGTCTTGAAGGAAGATAGTAAGAGAGAATTGAGAAATAGTGAGAATCTCAAACAATAAGTGCCACAAATATACGCTATACATGTTGTAGTGCATGTTGAAGATAAGTTTGAGTTGATTTGGAGTTGTTATGAGATTTTGGCACAAAACTCTTTGTAATATCCTCAATTTTCTATAACTAAAAATGAAGGCTAATTGAATAGTTTCAGATGAATTAAAGATCCAGAGAGTGGCAAGAAAGAGGTAAATGTGAAAATAGAGAGCAAAGAGGGGTAAAAATGTCATTTTCCAAAATGTAGAAAAAGTAAGGTAAAATGGTCATTTTGGAAATGATGACATTTTGGTAAATTTGAAAAAGTTAAAGGGTATTTTAGTCAATGTTTGACAAATATCAGAAAATTTCACAGAGCTCCAAAAGATAAAAAAAATTCACTGATCATTAAGTGAGGCCTGGTTTAAGTTAAAATGACAAAAAATAACCTTTATAAGAATTTGAAAGGTTATTTAATATTTGACTATTTAGTAAATAATTAGTTAAATACAATTGTTTGAAGTATCCAGAGGCCTCAAATATTTGACTTCAGAAGGTGGAAAAATAGTTTGGAAATTCTAGTAATTTATTAAATTGTTTCCAAGAGGAAGTCAGAAACAATTTCCTGGATCGGAAAGAAAAAATGGCGGAAAAACCCCGAATTAAGGTTTTCTTCAAAAAT
This sequence comes from Vachellia collinsii, assembly GCA_006871305.1. Lineage (NCBI taxonomy): Eukaryota > Viridiplantae > Streptophyta > Magnoliopsida > Fabales > Fabaceae > Vachellia > Vachellia collinsii. Next base: position 16,844 of record QFDD01001239.1, read on the forward strand.
TAATTAAAGGCATTTTAGAAAGCAATTTAAGGGAAGAAAAATCATGGGAGAATCAGATAAATTTAGAAAATTTTTAATGATCCTAAATTGTTCAAATGATCAAGGAACTCTCAAAAGTATTTCCGATCAGATAAAGTGTCTTTACGGATAGTTAAAGTAACTTTATTTGCATAAAGCAAATTGTGTAGTCTTTGATAATGCCACTTGTCTTCCCTTTACTCAAAGAATAAAAATAGACCATATATTATGATTATGTGGTGGAAAATATCAGAGTAAAGTTACTTTATTAATACAAGGGACCCACAACATAGGATGATGTAAGCCTTGTGACATCACAAGTGGTGAGTCACATGAACACATGGAAAGATCACACTCTTGATGCATGAGATTTGTCCATTTGGAAAGGGGTTAAAATCAAGGGCCAAGATCAAGCTGACACATCTTGTAAATATGTGAAAGTTCAAAGGCATTTAGCAAATTGGATGCCTATAAATACCCCTTCCCTCCCTTCAATCTTGGCAAGAGTGGATTTATGAAAGGAAACTCTTGCAAAATAAATTCTAGAGAGAGAAAAGGAGAGAGAAAGTGAAGAAGAGGAGGAATTTCAAGAGGTAAGTTCCATAGTCCAACTCTATGCTAGATTTGCAATTTGTTGGTAGTTGGATTTTGTTGGCTTGATGTTGTTTCGGAATTTTGGATTTCAAACCTTAATGGGTGCTGCTAGCCGAACATGAATATGCATGTGGATGAATGATTTTATGTTAAATAATGATTAGAATGTGGTTTAGAGGCAAGATCAAGCATGTGTATGGAAATAGAAGTTCAAAAATCCCATTGTTGGAATATTCTCAGTATATTTCAGCCAGCTGAAATTTTTAAGGAATGAATGAGTTTTTGATGATTACGATGCTTCCAATGGATTTAGAAGGAAAAATTGTGCTGGGTATAAGTGAGAAAACAATTTGGAAAGCATTGGAATCAATTTTGGTAAGGTTGGAAAGTTATGATCCTAAGTTGTCAAGAAGGGGTTTTATGAATTGTTAAGTGTTATAGTGCATTGGTAATGGCTTAATATTTATGCTAAAAGCATTATGAATTGTGTAGGAGTGTGAATTACAAAGGAAAGATTGGCAAAGTGCAAGTGGGAAGCTACTAAATTCAATTGGAAAGTCAAGTGATCAAGGTAGCAAATTCTCTAACTTTCACATTTACATTGCATTTGATTGTTGTGTATGTTGATTGGTCATGATTGATGTGGGTTGTAGCCCTATGACATGTAAAGCTTACTTGTGCATGGTCGCAGCTATGCAAAACTTGATGTGCCTTGGCCTTGTGCAATGAATGCTTATATGATGAAGTAAGGTTTTGTTCATACTTTATGGCATGTTAATGTTACATATTTATAATCATACATGTTGATGTGTTAGTTAGACTTATTTGCTACTGAGATTTCTTTAAAACCTCATTCTTTCCAATGACTAACCCTAGGCCAAAGTTAAATAGGCAAAGACAAGGAAGTTTAATACTAGGGGGTGGCGTCCAAATATTGTGAAATATTGTACATGTTGAAGCATGTCCTCATACTTTGCTTATGTTGGTTTTCGGATAAATGTATGTTAAACTCCTACAATATCAAATATGTAATATGTTCTCTGTGTGAGTGTATATATATATATGCCCAGCATGCTAGATAAGCATGTTATGATGTTCTATCCATGGAAAGAGAGGAAAAAGCATGCTAACGTCAAGAAAAAGATCCAATATCCTTTGTTAAAGGTTTAATTTGAGCTAATGAAGAAGTAGGACAAACCAAGTCCAAATGACTTTATATCGTCCATAAAAATACTGTAATTTCAAGTTTTAAAATAAACCAAAGTTTGCTAAATGTGGATGTGTATATGGAAAATTATGATTTTCCAAAGTTAAAGGAAAAATCTGGAAAATTTGAGAAGTGACAAAATGAATAGTGAATGTTCATGAAATAAACTGCATTGATTGACTAAGAAATTGGCCAAATGAGTATCTTTTTCCTTGTGGGGAATTGAATAAGATTTATTTAGAGTCTTAAACCACTTAATTTCAATTTTTCTAGAATTAGTTGTGAATTTTCAAAATTGGCTAAAATTTTCAAGTTGCGAAGTGAATAGTAATTCAGGTGAGAATTTTTGAAATTCATTTGGATGACTAATTCTAGTTTATGTAATGGACTTAAATGGTTTAGTTAAGGTCTGTAAGGTGTAATAAAGAAGAAAGGAAGGTGTTACACCCTTGCCCCTAGTTGCTGGCCGAAATTGAGAGGGCTTGAATATGCATGTGTTTATGGCATTTAATAGTTCAAAATTGGTATAGGAAGGAGATTATACATGTGCATAAGAAGAAATCTTGCAAAATTTCATTTTCATCTAATTTTTGTGTATTTTCATTCAGCTGAGGTTAAGGGGAGGAATAGTGTGATTTTTGGGTGTTTTGATGCTTCCATTGAATTGAAAAGACAAAATTATGTAGCGTAGAAGTAAAAACACAATTTTGGAAGCATTAGAATTACATTTGTCAAAGTTAGAAGTTAAGGTTAAGTTTAAAAGTGCTAAGTGTTATAATGCACTAGTAATGACAAGTTATTTTTGCTGAGCACACTATAATATGTGTAGGAGTGTGAATTGCCAAAGAGAAGTCACCAAGGCCAAAAAAGAAGCCTTTGAAGTCCACTTGAAAAGTAAAGCACATAAGGTAGCATAAACTCTAACTTTTACATTTACATTGTATTGATTATTGTTGTGTTAATTTGCCATGTTTGATGTATGGTTGTAGCCATATGACATGTGAATTCTTGCTTACGAGTGTGCGTGGTTGTAGATATGCAATGATGCTTTAACCTTATGCAAACATAATAGTATAAGTAAGGTTTGTCAATAGTTTCATGGCATGCTAGGGTACATATGAATAATCATGCATGTAGATGTGTTAGTTAGAGATAATTGCTATTAGGATTTCTTGGAAATATTATTCTTTCCAATGACTAACCATAGGCACAAGCTTAGGAGGCAAGGGCAAGGAAGTGCAAAAGTAAGTGGTGGCTTTTGGGAAGAAACGAAGCATGCACATGTTGTGAATTTTATTTTGTCATGTGCTATTTTGATAAAATTGTATACTAACTCCTACACTATGTCAATTATATGCTATGTGATGTGATTATGTGTGTTGTGGTAGATTATGCCAATAAGAAAGGAATTGAGAATGCAATTTGGCTAAAAAGGGTCAAAAGCCCTTAATTATGACAAAATGGGATAAAATAAGCAAATGAAATCTAATTCTAATGACATTTGGCATGCAAGTAGATTATTTTCTAAGCTTCATATACTACATTATTTGGTACAATCATATTTTGAATGAAGTGGAAGGTGACAAACCGGTTTTAATCACTCTACCTAATGATTCACTTGCTATTCATAAAAGAGGGGAAAAGTTACTACTCTTCTGAAAATTTATTAGTTACATAGCTACTCTATGGATATTTGAAAAATTAATTTAATTAAAAATATATGTGTTAGAATTATTTTCATGTTGTCATATAAAATTTGTTTGGACAAATATAAATATTTAAATAATTCTAATATTAGAGGGGTATATTTGTCAAAATAAAAGGGGAAAATCCCAATGAAAGATGGTTGAATTACTCAAATTCTAATTTGAGTTACTACACTTAACAAATCATTAATCATAATATTTGACAAAATTAAGGATTTAAAAATTAGGTGAAAATTGAAGACTAAACCATACCGATTGGATTTTTTTTCATCAAACAATATGGTTTCATAAACAAATTCAGCTTTTTGAATGCACAAACTATAAAGAAAAAAATGACCCCAAAGATAGAAAACTTTTTCAGGTTATGAAACGAATTTTGATTTTATTCCCCTTGCCCCTTACATGCATTCTCTTAACATAATTTGATCTCCCATCTTTCATCTATTAAGAAAGAGAAGGGTCAATATGCATGCAACATCCTCAAATATCTTTTCAGATGCATCCTACACCCTGAAGTATTTTTAAATGCGTCCATATAGTGCTGGTAATATAGGTCAATTGGCATGGGTTAGGCTAAAGAATAGCTCCAATTATATTTATTAATATCTTGTGCGTGTTTTATAGGTCTTCATAGGCTGTTAGGATATATACCAAGTAGATGAGATGTGACAGATTTTATAGCCTTCAAGAGATTAATGATGTGCAGATTCTTCAACTAACACTATTATGCTTCGATGGGCAGGCCTTTATAAGAAATTAATTAATACAGATGGATATGTATATTCACAGGCAGAAAATATCACTATCTTCTATCCCAAAATCATCAATGACTCTTCCTTGTAAAGAAGCAATATCTTTGATGTTGAACTTGTCATTATAATCAGGAAGACATGCAATATGCATATAGATTAATGACTATTTATCTCTGCATCTGCCTTCATTGATCCTGCATCAAGTAAGTTCATAAAATATTACTCTACAATGATGAGAATTTCATGAACATATCTAATTGCAATATGACATGCTAGCTTTTGAAGAAGAGAGAGAAGGAAAATAATTTTCTTTTGGGTTAAGGTGCACCTAGTGCCATGAAATATTTTCTCATATCTATCTGGCACCCTATAATATTTTGTGGTGTATTCAACACCCTCAAATATTTTTTATATGTGTTCAACATTCTAATTTTTTTTTTTGTATACCCATCATCTCAGAGTATTTTTTTAAGTGCATCCAAAACCTTAAAATGTTATTTTGTACATTCAACACCAAAATATAAAAAATACATAATGTATGGATGTAGAGCCCACGGGCCCAACCAGCCAAAAAGTGGCGGGTTACATTAGCTAAAACGTGGCCCGTCATAAAATGAATCTTTCACTACTACAATAGATAGTTCTCACTTCTAGTTTTTTTACCTTCTAACATCCATTTCGTGATGGACATCTTTACTACATACATTACAAAACATCATCTTGTCACATCCAATGTAAGTGGGGTGGCTCTCACGTCCAGCCTTTATTATTAAGGCTAGACATGAGAGGCAAAAGCTCCAATATAAGTCGCATATAGCAGTAATGACAGCATGGGATAAGACATGATGCACAGTGTTGCATGTTATTCAAGATACAAAGAATTATTATAATATGTCAGAAGAGAACCAAAGAATATACATACACTAGGTTTAAGCTCTGGATTTTTCCGTAGCATGCTTTTAACAAGACCTCAACGACCAAAAGGAAATAAAAATATGATTAGATCAACTGTATCATCCATAATATAAACAATGATTTATATTATTTTACATGAAAACCACTTTGAATGGTCTTCCGAAAGGAAAATTTACAATGGGCTAAAATACTTTGTTGGCAGTGGGGCTGCTATGGATTTGTTAATCTTGTCTGTCAACAGTTGTACATCCTGCTCAATGAAATTAAAAATAAGAAAATTTAATAAAGATACAAGTTAGAATTCTACAAGCCTTCCGGAGATCATAAAGCCATGCCCAAAGTTGCGTGCTCATAACTGATAGTGAAAATAAGCTCAATGCTCAATTGATAGTCATTTCATATATACAACATCCTGGATGGTAGATTGTAGAGGTCATTAATACGTACTTAACAAGACAATAAGAAATTTACAAAAGAGAAAGAATAATATAATTTGCAGATACTTACCCAAAGGCCAAATATCTGATTTAAAACCATAAGGAATATTAGCAAGGATATTAATATCAGTGAAGAGGTCATTAATACGTCATTTCATAAGGAATTCAAGAATTAGGAAACAAATAATATCACTAGTGCTAATTAAAAAGAGATAGCTGCAGCTAATCTTGACATCCCGATGAAGACTATGGTCATGTGCAAGTTGTAAAGTAATCTCTCCATTCATCAGGTCCATGTCTAAAAGTTATCATGGTATCAGAGCCAGGTTGATCCCTAAGACCCAAGCTTGTACCTCAGCTTGCAATGGTGTCGTTGCTTCATCTCAAGAATAATCTTCTTGAATTTTCTTGCCGCATATCTGCTCCATATTAGCCATATTGCAACTGTAGGACTTTCTTCTTGGAGCATCGGTGATTTTGCTTCTGCAGATTGCTTGGTTCTTTCCTTGAAATGTCGCTGAGTTTTCACGCATTTCCCCCTGTTGAAGTTGAGTCAATGTTGGAGATTATCTATTTCCTCGCCAAACACAAGACTCCGATCTGCTACAGGTTTTTTTTCTTTCCTTTCCATTTTGGCACAAGCATCTGATCTCCTCTCGAAACGCTACTGAGTGTTTGTGTGTTTCATGGATTTAATTCAAGATTTGAGCTCTAGCATCTGGATCTACTCCTTGTTTCCTTCTTTCCTTCCGTTTGTCAGACGTGCCTCCCGCTGTTACCAATGTCGTCGTCCTCTTCCTCTTCTTCCACATCATCCTCCTCATCTTCTCCTTCCACGATAATTGATCCAAATCATCCTCTTTACCTACACTCTACTGACACCCAAGCAGTATCATTGGTCCCTCAGTTGTTAAGTGGATCCAACAATTACATGGTATGGTCTTGTGGTATGCTTCTCGTTCTCAAAGGCAAGAACAAAGTAGGCTTTGTTGATGGAACCTACACATGTGAGAAGGAAACCCAATTCTCTGCCCAATGGGATTGTTGTAACGCGGTGGTCCTTTCTTGGTTGATTAATTCTGTTGAGAAAGAAATTGCTAATGGTATTGTACTTGCAGATAATGCACATTCCGTGTGGGTTGATATATGGGAAAGGTTTAAAAAACTGATGGCACTAGGATTTTGTCTCTGCATCGGGCTATTTCTTCTTTGACTCAAGGAACACTTACGATGCCTAGTTATTTAGCCAAGCTCAAGGAACTCTGGGATGAATATGCTTTAATTGTTCCCTCTTCACCTTGCACGTATTCCAGTTCCAAGGAAACTAATATGCTTAATCAACAACAATGTTTGCTATAATTTTTGCTTGGACTCAATGAGACGTATCATCAAGCTCGGTCTCATAATCTCCTTATGTCTCCTTTGCCAAGTGTGAACCAAGCCTACCTTATGATCTGCCAAGATGAGGAGCAACTTTCTTTAACTTTTCAGCCTCCTTCCATTCCAATGGAGGCAGCTGCAGCAGCTACCAAAGGTAGAGGCAAACAAGGATGTGGAATGGCATGGGGACACTCCTAGGAGGAATGTTCGTATTGTCATAAGAAGGTCACAAGCGAGAGACATGCTATTAGCTAATTGGTTACCCATCTGAATTGAAAGATCAAAAACCCTAGAGCAATCCGATCAATCAAGCTGTTGTAGATACCTTTGCACCTTCAGGTGTACATCCATCTTTCACTGAGCAATAGTATAAACAAATCCTCCAGCTTCTGAAGAAGGATTCAGAGGAAGTGGCAGTAGGTGTTGCTGACTACATTGAGGATCGCGCTTCAGGTTTGTCAATGCATTACCCCCTGTGTTATGTAAGAGTAGTTGGATTTTAGATTCTAGAGCCACCTGTCATATTGTCCGTAGCTTAACTATGTTGGATACTGTGAATATTTATACTAAACCATTAAGAAAAATCAAAATGCCTGATGGGGATAAAATCATTGTGACACACACACAAGCACAGTTAGGTTATTTGATGATGTGCTTTTACATGATGTATACTATATGTATGAATGCTGCTTTAATCTAGTTTCTGTCTCTAAACTCACTAAACAAGCCAATTGTGTAGTTTCATTTTACCCTAATTTAAGTACATTGCAGGAGATTTTGACTGGGAAATCCAAGGTGATTAGTAAAATCTTTGATGTGCTGTACCTAGTTGCGAAGGTTCTCTAGCTTGATACACTGATGGTTTCCCAATCAAACATGCCAAGCAAGGACACTTCCCAATTATGGCATAAACGTTTTGTTCATGCACCTTTAGACATTATTAGACATTTAGATGATGTTAAATGTCAATTTCCTATATTGCCTTCTTTGCATTGTGATGTTTGTTCTCAATCCAAACAAACCCGTTAACCTTTTTCAAATTCTGCTTCTGTTACTTTCGCTTCATTTGAATTGTTGCATATTGATGTTTGCGGGCCTTTAAAGGTTCCCACCTACAAAGGACGTAGATATTTCCTTACTATTGTTGATGATTTCACTCATCGTACTTGGATATTTTTAATGATCAATAAGAGTGATAGTTTTGTCTGCCTTAAAAATTTCTTTGCTTATGTTGAGACTCAATTTTCTACCTTAATTAAGCGAGTACGTTCTGACAATGATTTAGATTTTCTTAATCCTTCTGTTAAAAGCTTTTTGGATGGTAAAGGTGTTATTTATGAACTTTCTTGTCCTTACACTCCTCAACAAAATGGGGTTGTTGAGCGTAAGCACATACACTTGTTGAATGTTGCATGTGGGTTATTATTTCATTCTGGCGTTCCTCTTAAATTTTAGGGGGAGTGTGTTAAAACTACCGCATATCTTATTAACTGCACTCATTCTCCAAGACTGGGGTATCAAACCCCTTATGCCTTGCTTCATGGTAAGAAACATGATATTTTGTCATTAAGAATGTTTGGATGTTTAGCTTTTGCTAATGTCCAACATGATATTGAAATTTAAACCAAAAGCTACTACTTGTGTTTTTCTGGGTTATCCTCCAAATCGAAAGGGTTATCTTTTGTATGATCTTGCTACTACAGTGTTGTTTGTTAGTCGTCATGTTTCTTTTGTTGAACACAAATTTCCCTTTAAGGACTTTGCTATCCAACAAAATGGGGGAATCACTAGACCTATATCTAATTCTTCCTTTGATGATGCTGATCTCCTACCACTAGAAAAACATATAGAACAGCTTCCTACACATGCACAGCATGCTGAAATTGAGATATCTCTAGAGCCACCTGGAAATGAGACACATATTGACCTGGACCATCACACACATGCACTGTACAGACCAGCCTATGATAGAAAGGCACCTACATGGCTAAATGATTACATTTGTCTCATGGACAAAACAAAAACCACCAACAAAAAGGTAAAATGCAGGTATCCATTGCATGAGTATATATCATATGCAAATATTTCAACTAAATATAAAGATTTTATAATGCCTACTGACAATATTGTTGAGCCCCATAGTTTTCATGAGGCATCAAAAGATCCTATGTGGATGCAAGCTATGAAAGATGAAATGAAGGCTTTAGAGAAGAAAACTTGGAAGCTAGTTGATCTTCTTAAAGGGAAAACTCGAATTGGATGCAAATGGGTGTATAAGATTATATATACATCCGAGGGAAAAATAGAAAGGTATAAAGCTAGACTTGTTGCTGAAGGATATAGCCAACAAGAAGGTATTGATTACTTTGAAACCTTTTCTCCAGTTGTGAAAATGGTAATAGTAAGAGCAGTTTTGGCACTTGCATCAATGCATCATTGGCATTTATATCAAATGGATGTTAACAATGCATTCTTGTAAGTGGATTTATTTGAAGAAGTTTACATGAAATTACCACAAGGATTTGATGAACAAACAAATGGAAAGGTTTGCAAACTCATTAAATCATTGTATGGGTTAAAACAAGCATCCAGACAGTGGAATGCCAAGCTTACGGATGCCCTCATACAAGGGGGGTTTAGACAAAGCAAGTATGACTATTCTGTTTTTATTAAATTGCATAAGGGACATATTACCATTTTCCTTGCTTATGTAGGTGACTTGGTAATAACTGGAAATTGTTTAGAGAGTATTAAACGGATTGAAACACACTTGCATCAGAATTTCAAAATTAAAGATATGGGAAACCTTAGATATTTTCTTGGAATTGAATTAATGAGATCAGAAAAGGGTATTATGCTTAATCAAAGGAAGTATGTATTAGACCTTATTTCTGACACAGGTTTAAGTGGTGCAAAGCCTCTTAAGGTCCCTATGGATAGGAACCTTCGACTTAGTGTTGAAGGTAGAGTTACGAGATCACGAAAGCAATCTGGAAAATGCAAGAACAAAAAGACATCACTGCATAAAGATCCTCTCTTTCAAGAACCAGCATCCTATTGAAGATTGGTAGGTAGATTGTCTTATCTTACTACCACTAGACCTGACATTTTTTTTGCTATGCAGATGCTAAGTCAATTCATGAATGCACCAAGAAAATCACATATGGAGGCAGCAACACGAGTCGTACGACATCTTAAAGGTTCTCCAGGTCTAGGAATCTTGTTGAGTGCAGCAAAGAATCATATATTGGAATGCTTTGTAGACTCTGATTGGGCAGCTTGCCATGACCAAGGAGATCGGTGATTGGCTACATCATCAAGCTTGGAACATCACTGATTTGCTGGAAATCAAAGAAATAGTAGACCATCTCTAAATCTTCAGCAGAGGCTGAATATCATGCGTTAGGAGCGACTATTTCAAAAATTACTTGGTTGATTCGAATGTTGGGTGACTTGAAAATACAAAATTTGGAACCTGTTGATGTGTATTGTGACAGCAAGGTAGCAATACACATCGCATCAAATCCGATGTTTCATGAGCGTACTAAGCATATTGAAATCGATTGCCACTTTGTTTGAGAAAAGTTGCAACAAGGGTTGATTAGTTTACAACATGTCCACACTAAGAATCTGTTGAGATAATGTTTTAATGATGACAAATACGTTTTTGAAATTATAACTAAATTGTTTGTTTTCAGAAAAGTTTAAGTAAACTTCAAGTTTTTAATGATATTATCAAGAGAACTTGAGTTATAAGCTTCAAAACTCGAGTTACAGTGTTTAAAAATGTTTTCAGAATCCCAAACTTTCAAGAAAACTCAAGTTTTGATTCAAGTTCTGTCAAAACTCGAGTTCTAGGAGTCAAAACTTGAGTCTCGGGTTTCAGAAAAAGCTTTAGAAATACAAAACTCTCAGGAGAACTCAAGTTTGAATAAAAGTTTTCTTACAACCTGAGTTTTAAGTGTTGAAAGTGTTTTAAAAAATTAGGACTCTCAAAGTGTTTTAAAAGTTTTAAATGTTGGAAGTTTTGGCCAAACTCGAGTTTCATTTTATAAAATTCGAGTTTCAGGCTCTGAAGACTTTTTGAAACTCGAAACTTCCTTCCAAAACTTGAAGTTTCAATAAAAGTTTTGATGGAACTCAAGTTATGAGTATCAAAACTCGAGTTTTGAAGAGAGAGAAACCAAACTTCCTTAACGACTTGAAGTTTCAGCAAAAGTTTTGGTATAACTTGAGTTTTGGGATTATAGAACTCGAGTTTCGAGCTCTGGAAAATTTCTGAAATTCAAAACTTCTTTCCAAACTTGAAGTTTCATTAAGAGTTTTCATATAACTCGAGTTTTGAGTGTTGAAACTCGAGTTTCGAGAAGCAAACTTGTTTTAAATTTAAAACTTCCAATGGAACTCGAGTTACACATAAAAGTTATGATTTGAAAATCTTATAACTTGATGTTTTATAAGACAAAACTCGAGTATCGAAGAGTGAACATGTTATAACTAAAAACTTTCAATGAAACTCGAGTTGTTATGAAAGTTATGATTTGAAAATAGCTAAAACTTGAAGTTTTGACAAATAGAACTCGAGTCTCGAAGAGCACAAAATGTTTTTGCTTACTAAAACTTCTGAAAACTCGTGTTTCAAGTTCTATAATTCAAGTTTTATCAAAACTCTTATTAAAACTCGAGTTACAATAAAAGTTGTATGAATTCTACTTTGAAAATTCTTCAATAACTCGAGTTCTGAGAAAGCAAAACTTGAGTTTGCCTTCTTGACATTACCGTAGCGTGTCAGAAACTTTATTCTGATCTCAAATCTTTTCTTATTCAAGCAATGTTTATTTGAATCTCACCTACCATCATAAATGCTTAACTGTCTTAATTATTAGCAGGGAATGAAGTTTTGATTGTCTAAACAAAAAGAGACTCAACTGACAAAATCTCAAAAAAAAACATCCTACCTACTGTCAGAAGCACACAGACGCATTCAATGCTGGAAGGTGAACGAAGAGGTTGGGTCTAACGGTAAGTTAAATGTCTCTAACGGATATTTAATTCTTCTCACCTATAAAAGGGAAAGCATTCAAGCTTCAGAAGATAGAGAACCCATATACGAGAAAGCAAATTTATTACTTTTCATCTAGCTCCTCTGTTTTCATACTCTCATATTTAAGAGCTTCAGTGATTATCATTAAATTCTCAGAAAGGAGAATACACTTGTTCATTTATTGATTTTGTGAGAGTTACTCAATGTTGGAGAATCTTGAGTGAGTTAAGACACGAGCAAAAGTGTTTGTGGGATAGATTGAGTTAGGAAGGGGGAGAATCCTTCTTCTGATTTGTTGTAATCTTTTGAGATTAGTAGATTTAAAAAGCTCAAAGGATTCTGAGGACTAGACGTAGGTCAGGAGGACCGAACCAGGATAAATCTCTATGTCAACTTTCTTTCATACTTTGTTTTACGTTCAAAGCTTGCGAAAATTTTTATTAGACCAATTCACCCCCCCTCTTGGTCAAATCTGATCCTAACATTTAGTCTTAGAGCCGGTCTCTTGTATAAAGGACTTAACAGTCTCAAGAGCGATCAATGGCAGGATTGGGCGAACATGTTATCAGTGACGGACCATCTATCACTAGACCTCCCGCGTTTAACAGCCAAAGTTTTTCATTTTGGAAAATAAAGTTTCAAAATTTCATTTTGGCAACAGATTTAGATTTATGGGACGTTTTTGAAATTGGAAACTTTGTTCCTCAAAAGAAAGTGAATGATGTACTTGTTCCTAAAACCCACAGTGAGTTTGATGAACAAGATTTAAAGAAAGCTTTACTTAACAGAAAAATTGTTTTAATGTTACAGGCTACCTTGAATGAAGATGATTTCTTCAGAATATGCACACTCCCTTCAACCAAACATATGTGGGAAGCACTGGAGATAGCATATGAAGGAACTAAAGCTGTGAAGGAGGGAAGAGTAAATACTCTCACTGCTGAGTATGACTTACTCAGAATGAAAGAAGGAGAAACCATCAGAGAGTTTGAGATGAGACATACTCAAGTATTAACCTGCTGAGTATTAACAAGCTGGCTGCTCTTGGGAAGACCTACGACCAGCGTACCCAAGTGAGAAAAATATTCAACATTCTCACTGACAAATGGGAAGCTAAGGTCATGGCCATTGAGAAATCAAGAGGAGAATCAATGATGTCCGTGGCTGCTCTCTTTGGAAGTCTTGCTGATTATGAGAGTAAACAAAAATTTAAAAAAGAGCTTTCTGGAATAGAAGACAAAAAGAAGAAAGGGTTAGCTCTTAAGTCAATAAAGGAGAAAGAACTTGAAAGAGCCTGAGGAAGAAGATGAAGTGGAAGATGAAGAGTTGACTATGGTTATCTGGAGGTTCAAGAAACTCTATAGAAAAGATTAACCTCCGAGAAGATTTCAAAAAGGTGCTTCTAGCAAAGAAATTATTTTCTTTGAGTGCAACAAGCCGGGCCACATGAAAGCAGACTATCCACAGCTATCCCAACGAAACAAGGAAAAGAAAAGGTTCAAATCCTTCAAGAAGAAGAAGGCATACATTTCTAGGATATGGGGAGACAGCTCATCGGAGGACGAAAGTGAACCTGAGGAGGAAGCCAACATTTGTCTTGTTGCCCAGGAAGAAGCAAACTCAGAGACAGATGAGGTAATTATAGCTGAACCTACTAATGATGAATTACGTTTAGAATATGATGAAATGCATTCTGAACTACTTAAATTTTCCAAGGAGTTAGCCTGTTTGAGAAAGAAGGTTAAAAGAATTAGAAAACCTATGACAGAGGTAGTTACAGAAAAATGCTCAAAATGTCTAGTTTTGAAAAAGGAGAATGAACGTCTAAATAAAGCTTTGGAAAGATTTACCAAAGGTAGTGAAATGTTGTAGGTCATTTTAAAAAGTCAGAAGGTAGTAAATGATAGAACTGGAAAAGGGTATAACCCAATTAGTGATAAAAGGAAAGGAAAGAAAAGAGACGGAGGTAAAAGTTATCTTAGATATTTCCAAAAATCAATTCATACCTTTGAACCGTTTGCTTCATGTACTTACTGTAATAGAAAAGGTCACAGAACCTCCTCTTGTCATTTCAAGAAAGGTAAAATGCTAGGAACGTATAAATGGATACCCAAGGGAATGCATGAATCATGTCAAACTAACCTCAAAGGACCAACAAGCTTTGGGTACCTAAAATAATAATTTGATTTCTTACAGGTATGTCTTAGAGTATCCAAGTCAAATAAATGGTACATTAATAGTGGATGCTCAAGACATATGATAGGGGACAAGAGTAAATTCATCAACCTGCAATCAAAGGATGGAGGAAAAGTAAGTTTTGGAGGAAACCAATTTAGGAAAATCACTGCAATTGGAGAGATTGGAAACTCAAATGGATTGCCAGTAAAGGATGTTTATCACGTTGAAGGGCTTTGTCACAATCTGCTAAGTGTGAGTCAAAGCACTAACAAAGACAACTGGGTCATATTTGATTAACAAGAATGTTTCATTGTCACCAAGAAGGATTTATCAATAGACAAAGAAAAGATAAACATTCAACTACGAGCACCCAGGGACGATAACTGTTATACTCTTGACTTAGAAAATACTTTTGCTAATTCTTGTTTTATTAGTCAAGCTGATGAAAGTTATCTATGGCATAAACGCTTAGCTCATGTGAACATGAATCAACTTGACAAGTTAATTAAACAAGATTTAGTTCAAGGAATTCCAAAGCTCCAAGTTAAAAATGATTTGATATGTGATGCTTGTCAGATGGGAAAGCAAAACAAACCATCTTTCAAATCCAAAAATGAGATTTCAACTAAAAGACCCCTTGAACTACTTCACATGGACTTAATGGGTCCAGCAAGAGTAAAGAGTCTTGGTGGAAATCTTTATACATTTGTCATAGTTGATTATTATTCTAGATTTACATGGACTATGTTTCTGTCATCAAAAGATGAAACCTTTGAATTATTTGTTATATTTGCCAAAAAGGTCCAAAATGAGAAAGGTATGTCTATTGTTTCTATCACGACAGATCATGAAGGAGAATTCGAGAAAGGGGACTTTGCAAGTTATTGTGAAGGAAAAGGAATCAATCATAACTTCTCAGCTTCTAGGACTTCTCAACAAAATGGAGTTGTTGAGAGGAAGAACAGAGTTCTGACAAACATGGCACGAGCTATGATGATATAAAAGCAAATGTCACAAGTCTTTTGGGCAGATGCAATCAACATAGCATGCTACATCTCCAACAGGGCCTACATTAGATCATCTCTCGGGAAGACACCATATGAGCTGTACAAATGAAGAAAACCAAATCTTTCCCATCTTCACATCTTCGGGAGCAAGTGCTTTGTTCACAACAATGGGAAGGAAAACATTGGTAAATTCGATCTTGGAGCTGATGAAGGTTTATTTCTTGGTTACTCAAATAGGAGTAAAGCATATAGAGTTTTTAACAAACGTACTTGTGTAGTTGAGGAATCAATACATGTTAAGTTTATTGAAACTGAATCTCAGACAAAACCTTTGGTAGATGAGGAAATTGCCATTTCAAAAGATCTTCAAAATGTGCATTCACTAGAAAATGATCCCGAGGAATATCCTTCGGATAAACTTTACAACTCAACTACAGGCGTGGAAGTACATCAAAAATCACCCTCTTAATCAAGTGGTTGGAGAAGTGAATGAAGGTGTACAAGCACGAAGAAAATTTTTAAGTGAAGCACAATTTTCAGCATTTATTTCTGAGATTGAACCTAAGAATGTAGAAGAAGCTTTGTCTGACAATGACTGGATAATTGCAATGGAAGAAGAACTAAACCAATTTGAGAGAAATCAAGTTTGGAACTTAGTACCCTGTCCAAATGACCACCCAGTCATTGGAACAAAATGGGTATTCAAGAACAAACTTAATGAATCTGCAGTGATTGTCAGAAACAAAGCTAGATTGGTGGCAAAAGGTTATAATCAAGAAGAAGGAATTGATTATGAAGAAACCTATGCACCAGTGGCTAGATTAGAAGCTATACGGGTTCTTCTTGCTTTTGCTTGTATCAAAAATTTCAAACTTTTTCAAATGGACGTGAAGAGTGCTTTCCTAAATGGTTTTATTATGGAAGAAGTATATGTTGAACAA
>QFDD01001240.1:0-29102 GCA_006871305.1 Vachellia collinsii
ATCGATCTATGAACTCTAGTCATGCTAGTGTTGCAGATTTGGAGTGTCAAAATCGAAGAGTAAGGGGTCTATGTTACCGATGTGGAGAAGTATTCAAGCATGGGATCATTGTCAATCATCCTGCTCACATATGGAAATTATTGAATAAGGAAAAAAAGTAATCCCTCCCTTGGAAGAAGGAGCTGAGGTAGATGTCATAAACAATATTTTTGAAATTTCTTTTAATGCAATACTGGAAAAATCAATAAAGTCAACCATGAAACTCCTAGGATGGATACAGGGGTGACGCGTGACTATCCTGGTAGACAGTGGCTCCACCCATAACTTTATTTCAAATGCGTTGGTTGCTAAAGTAAAAATTCTAGTAAAGATTGTTTCAGTCTTTGGGGTCCAAATTGGTAACGGACATGATGTTCAATGTAATCATGTTCGCCTAAATATTGAGGTACAGATATCAGATCTCACCATTAATCAGGAATTCTTTCCTTTCTCATTGGGTAGCGTTGATCTTGTATTGGGGGTTAAATGGCTGGCATCCCTTAACACCGTAACTGTGAATTGGAACAAGATGTTTATGATTTTTTGGGTGAATGGCACACAATATAAGCTGCAAGGTATAGTTCCAGGGCAAAATAACACCATTCATTTACACCGTCTGCAATAGATTGAAGCTTCAGCAGTATACAAGGTTAGTGCTCAATTTATAGAACCTATGTAACGAGAATTCGCACCCAGCGATGCTATGTAGCTAAAATCATAGCCCTATCGCCAACAATCCTTAGGGAAGCAAAAGTTTGAAGAGTTGTCCCCTCAAATCTTTAGTCCATATGAGGTCATTCGGTGCATTGACAAGGTGGCTTATGAGTTGGCTCTTCCATCAGACTCCGAAATTCATCTTGTCCTCCATGTGTCTCTCCTTCACCCAGCATGTGGCCAATTGCTAGCTCGTCCACCCATTTTTCTTCCATTGTTAGCAGATTTGGAATGGGTGCTAACAGCACTGCAGGTGTTAGATCATCGTTGGATGACTTATGGCAGATTTGAGCTTTTGATTCTATAGGCACATCACCCTAAGGAAGACTCAACTTGGGAGGATTATGACTGTGTTTATGCACAATTCCCTCAATTTCACCTTGAGGACAAGTCATTTTTCCAAGAGGGAAGTAATGATAGAGTCCTAAACCCTATTAGGGTGTATTCAAGAAAAAGGAAGTTTAAAAGCTATGGATAGTAAATAATTATTAGTTTATTAATTTCTATTAATTTATTAATTTCATATTTTCATTAGAATTTAATTAGTTTATGGATAATATATTATCCCTTAGGAATTAGATATATCCTTTAGGGATATCATATTATCTTTTCAAAATTAGATATTTATCTTTTATCTTTTCAGTTATCATCTTTATCCTTTCAAGTTGTACTCTACTACTACAAATAGGCCCTTAGGCCAAAGAAATAAAGCATTGAGTATTGAATTATTTCAGTGATATTTCAGAGATTCTCCTAGGCTATGAGTGTGAAGGGTGAGATACTTGCCTTAACCTCTTATAGATTTATTTTCTGCAACGATAGAATCAAGAGGAAAATTATGTCAATTCCATTGGATATCTTATTTGGAATTCAACAATCAAGAAATACATGTGGAAGAAGACAATAAAATCATTTTATTTTTATTTCTTATGTAATTTTCTTATTTAAAAAAAGGGTTATTTTTTCTTTAGTTGATTATTAGGAATATTTGATCTATCTTTTAGATATTTTGAATCATCTTAATAATCTTTATGATATAAGTAGTTTATCTTTTAGGATATAATTTTAGATGAAAACATTTATTTCTATTTATCCTACCCATAGATTATAAATACCTACATAGTGTTAGCTATTTTAAGATTATAGTTAATAAGAGAACTACTTAGTTTCTTTTAAAAAAGCATCGCTTGTTCTTTGGTGTTCTAGATTGAATACCTTGTAGGCTTATTCGGGTTATAGGTGTTCTAGATTGAATACCTTATGGCATTTTGTGAGATATTGTGAAGACTCCTAGGGAGATTCCTAATCCCCTATGCACTTCTTAAACCATATCATTTGGTATCATATTAGAATCTAATACTCCTCGGCAATGGTGCCATTGATCAGACACGATTGTCACCTTCCAGTTCAATACAAAAATGATTGTACAAAAATAATGCAGTATAGTAGGCAACCAAATGATCTTCTCAAGGAGCAGTTTATTGGCTATCCTAGTCTAAATTGGTTATTGAAAACATGTTAAACTTGGGTAAAAAGGGGGGTTTTGATTTAGTGAACGAAGACTGTAATGCAAAACAAAGGAAATGTGTGTAGTAGAATATTTTTGGTCATTTTGATAATTGGATTAAAGGTAATATATAACAAATAGACTCTTAGTCATAGGAACTCAGCTTTCCTTGCTCTAACTTTAACATGGGAGATTAATCCTTCAGAGTCTAATTGAGAAACCCTAAGCAATCACTTAGGTCCAATGATTTAATTAATCTAGTTCACTTGAATGCAAGTTAATGAACATTTCTTAAAACATTGTTAAATACCACTTAGAATGCAAAAGGATGAATGATGCTCATACTCAATTGATTGCAATCACTATGAAGAAGGTTGCATTGCTCCCTATGGATTAGGTGCGTTCTAGGTAGTAAATGCAATGATCTTCTCCTTGAGGGTTGAATTCCTTATCTCTAACCATTTTAGTTGCTCCTGTTGCTAAGTGTGTTGTTCCTCTTGGTGCAACACCTTCTTAGCTTGTTCAGTAAATGGGGATGCTTTCTTTTTCACTAGTTTAGCCAGCTTTGTTATGTTTAATTATGGGTTAACAGATCAATCAGGTGAGCTAATAGGTTTTCCTATCATAGTTGAAAATGCAAAAATGCAAAAAGCTATGCAAAGGCTAAATGCAATGTAATTTTATTGATAAGACTATTATTGGGTTCCTATGGATAATACCAAATTGTTTGAGCATATTTTCATAAAGGAATAATTGAAAAAAATTTAGGCAACCAACAATAAGAAGATGAATAAAAGACCCAATGAATCTAGCGTAAGATAGATAAAAATGATTATATTGATGAAATGATGTCAATACAATGAAATTTAGAAAAATAAGAGTAGGAGTAAGCTTGACAGTAGTTCTGTGTGATCCCCAAGTGGGTATAATGTGTAATTGAACTTAGATAAATAGGTGGTCCCCCCAGATCGTGCATCTATCCATCCTCTGGAATATGTGTTAGTTCCTATATTTTTGGATCTAACCTATCTATCCCAATATTTCTTGGGCGTGGGGTTAGACTATTTGACTTAAACATTTTTTAATAGGTGGTCCCACCAAATCGTGCATCTATCCATCCCCTGTAATATGTGTTAGTTCCTATATTTTTGGATCTAACCTATCTATCCCAAGATTTCTTGGGCGTGGGGTTAGACTATTTGACTTAAACATTTTTTAATAGTAAGGTGGGACTATGTGATTCAGCGTCTCCCCACAGATTGTGCACAACTCCCTGGTCAGTTACTATATTTTCCTATCTAACATGTCTACCTTGAGATTTTTAGTTTCTGGGGTTAGACAATTTGATTCAGTGTCACAGAATTGTTAACAGAACTAATTTATATAGCTGATGTACCCCCTAGAATATAGGGGTCAATTGCTATGTCTTCGACTATAACCTGTCTACCTTGAGATTTTTGGGCTGTAACGATTAGACAGTTTTAAAGGGTTCCACGTGTCATGCTATCGTCTTTCCTGGTTAGACTCTCTGGGCTTTACCGTTGTATGGCACAGTTTAGCCCAATACTATTTTTTTGGCCATACAGTCATTTTTTATCATTTGATCAAATCAATTTATTATCTTCTTGTAAATACAATCTTGGATATGGTCAATTAATAAATATCTATTAAAAATATATTATTAAATAATGAAAATATAAACATGATTACATATAATTTGATTAAAATATGTTTCAAATTAGAATAATTAATAATAAATATATGAACATTCATATTTTATCATACTTAACATAAAAAATTTGTGACGTTCATATATGAAGTCACTAAACATAATCAAATCCAAAAATATTTAGGGGGTGTTTGTTTCTATTTTTAGAAATAGTTCTTTAAAAAAGAAAGAAAACAAAAAAAGACTTGTTTGGTGTCTTGTTTTAACAAGTTGCTTTTAAAAAAAAGAAAAAAAAACTAAATATGTTTATTTCTATATATAATTTTTAAAAACAATTATCCAAATAGATCTTTTTGGGGAAATCCCCATAGAAGACGATTAAATTACTCAAATTTTAATTTCGGTTAGTAAACTTAACAAATCATGAATCAGGTTATTTGATACAATTACAGATTTAGAAATTGGGTCAAATTACCTCTATACACCTTAGTTATTAGAAGAATAAAATACAACTAATATTATTTTGAGTTTTTGAAAAATGACATTCTTATTGCTGTAGAGATCCAAATGATGTTCTTTTTAGTATTCATGTCTATTCTTTTGCTGCTACCCAAAATCCTTCTCTTCTTTGTCTTCACCATTATTTAATGAAGTTGCTCATCTATCCATGAGTACATAAAATTTTTTAATATTAACATGTGAGTATGAAAATAGCATTCAAATTCTAGGTAGAAAAATGAAAGAAAGCAAAAGAATCAAGATCTTAGCTAATATGTAGAATAAAACAAATTGATTTAATTGTGTGAAATAGAGGATATGAAGATATTTAGTAAAAGCTGTTGGGAAAATATTGTATAATCTGACTTTGATACCATGTCAGGCCTTAAAAGGAATAATAATATTCAACTTAACATTCTACTTAATAAATGAGAGTATAGCTTTTATATAGGAAAAACATAAGCTAATGGTTAACCCTAAAATCTAATCAAATATAATCTAATCTAATAAAATATAATGGATAATATCTCAATAATTACTCGATAGAATGTCAAGTGATAAAGTTACATATACATGCGTTTCAATTTCTAATGCGGATATGAACACGATGCTTAGGAATTAGTTGCTTCTATTTGATTCACACTACAATATATAGTCATCATATATTTGATGTTGATCACGGTGCCTAGAGGAGTAGCAAAGGAACTGACAGAAATCCAAAAGCAAATCCATCCAAGCACATGAGAACATTTAACATTATAACCATCTTATCGTTGCCTTCTTGGCTTATTTTCTTACTTTACCAACGTCTTTGATCAATTTCCTAGTGCTCTTATGTGGCGCACACAAATAATATGGTGAAAACGAGGAAGAGAAGGATTTTGGGTATCAAAAAAGGAATATGCCATGAATATTGAATAAAGTTCTTTCAGTTTTGAAATTGAGTGGTGCAATGACTTTACTTCTCAAATTTCAACTTCTGCGTAGGGCTCCCATGTAGCATGTACAAACTTGTCATAGTTTGTTGATTTTTGCCACAATGAGAGCTTCGTTTTTTTGAAAACTAAAAATAATATGTTTTTGTTTTTATATTTGTTAATAACCAAAGGCTATGGTTTTAACTTTAGTCTTGATTTTTTTTAATAAATAAGGGGTATAGAGATTATTTGAGCCAAGTTATAAATCTCTAATTGTGCAATACAATATGATTAATAATTTATTAAGTTAAATAACCTAAATTAAAATTTGAGTAATTCAAACATCTTTTATTGGGATTTTCCTTTTTAAATTGTTTTTAAGAACACTTTTATAAAACAATTTTGAAAACAAGAAAACAAAAAAGTAGAAACAAACATGCTCTTAAATTCAATGACAGTCATCAAATGTTGGATTATCTTCATCTCCATCATGTTCAGTTACTTTACCTTTACCGTTATAATCTCTAATTGCAGCAACCCAGTTTTCATTATCATTATACTTATCTCTAACATTATCAATATTCAACTCAACATTCGGATCAACATTAAATGATGGGTTGATAATGAATATCGTTAAAATAATAATTATAAGCTTTACTATTTTACTTCATTGTTAGTTTCAAATTGCAAATGACAAAAGTCAAATAATTCATCTTCTTTTGATCCAAACAATTTCTTTTGTTTTTTTTTGGTATGTGTCTAAACAAAATAACAAAAATTTCATTACTATTTTAACCCCTTGCTTAATTATTTAATGAGATTTAAAATTTGCGTCATAGTTAAAATGAGGATTGAGGTAGTATGCTATTGCATGTAAAAGCCTTTGTAGTTGCTCATGGATCATATTTTGAATAAGCTTATAAATATAACAATAAGCAAAAAAGTCATTCAACAAGAAATTCAAAATAATAATGTTATAAAAAACATAAAAATTACATTAATAAAATTAAAAACTAAAATATAATTTAATATTTACCTTGTTTATCATTAACAAAATTTTGTTTGATCTTGTCCTTTGCAATTTTGAATTAAGTTAATACAATGGGCTTCACATAAAGTCTAATACAAATGTTCCCTTTTCACCATTAAATTTTGCCTTGGTACTTAATTTGCAGCATTATCAATTAGTATTTGTAACACAACTGTCTCACTCATTTTATCCACAACTTCATCAAGCAACTCAAATAATTTGTCAACACCTTTAGAAATTTCAGAAGTATCTATTGAATACATATATAGATATTGTCCCTCTAAGACTGTTTACTAAAATATTGCAAATTAAGCACCCTTTACTAATTGTCAACCCATCATACATTATGGAACAACTTCTTGTTATCCATTCACTCTTAAAGTTCTCAAGCATCACTTGTATGATTTATAGTTTCAAGTTTAAGTATTTTTCTATGATCTTATGATAAGAAGGTGGCTTAAATCGTTGACCAAACATTCTAATAACTCTACACATCTTTATAAACTCAAAATTTTTCACACATTAAAAATACTTGTATAAAATATTGAGTTATTTGTTGACAAGCTTCTTTACTCAAGTATTTCTTAAACATTTGATTCATGGTTGATAGTGTGGCGTCTACCCCTTTGTTATTATTATAATAATAACATGTTGATTTTATTCTATTCCCATCCTATATCAAATCTATTACCCAAATTTCCTCTTTATCAAGTATATGGTGCTCTTAGGTATATTTCTAGCCTAATTGCAAATTGGACTAATAATCAAATCCCACATCACTCAATTTTAAAGCCTAATTAAGGTTTCCTTCATCAATGTAAGCCCTAATGCCCAAATTCATATTTAACATATATGTAAGATTGAGTTACCAGAATTAACATAAATCACAATTAATTAATGAAAACAATTTCCAATATATTAATAAGTCCATTGTTACTCTTGGTGTCACTCCTTCTTTAACATACTTTTATGTTTATAAGAGAAAAATTCTAGACCACTTGAATACCTTTCATAACTTAGAATTAGTTAACCAAATAAAATTTTAAAAATCTTCTTGCGTTACTATTCATTGTTACTATTCACTTGGTAAAATTCTGAAATTTTTGACCAACTTTAAAAATTCATAACTAATTCTAGAAAAATCGAAACCAAGTGATTTTAGGTCTCTAATTAAAGCTCATTCCATTCCCTACAAGGGAAAGCTACTCATTTGGCCATTTCTTTCTTCAATTAATACAAACAATGTGTGAACATGTACTGTTCATTTGGTCATTTTTCATTTTTTTTTCAGAATTTTCCCTTAATTTTGGACATTAATGACTCCCTGCATACACATCCAAATTCAAAAAAATTTAGCCTATTTTAAAGCTTGAAATGTGTTTTATTTTTCTAAAAAATTTTATGCCATTTGGATTCCATTTGCTCCATTTTATCGTCACTTCAACTTTGACTTTTGGTAAGGGTGTTGGCCCCTTTTAACCAATTTTAGCATGCTTCTCTTCCGCTATTCCATTAATTTATCATATCTATATAACTATTTGGCATGCTTCGTACATTTGCATGTGATCCATATCATGTTTGGCATAGTAGGAGTTCATCATACAATCTTCTACAACATCACATAAAACAATGCTTAGAACATGTGCAAGCTTTCCATAACATATTGAAGCCACTAGACCCACCTTAGGAGTCCACCTCCTTGCCTTTGCTATTGATTGCACTTTGGCCTAGAGGTTGTCATTATTGGAAAGAATGAGATTTCAAAGAAATCCCATTAGCAATTATCTCTAATACATTCACATGCAAGATTATTAATATGTATCATACATAAGCCATGAACAAACATCATACCTCACATTATTATCATTCATTGCATAAGGCTAAGGTACACATACATATCTCATGGCATCAACCATGAATTCAAAGTAAGTATTCACAATTTACATGGCATCAGCCATGCATTCATCATGGCAACAAACATAAACAATAATCAATAGCAATGTAAATGCATAAGTTAGAGACTTTGCTACCTTATATAACTTGTCTTTCCACTTGAGCTTTCTTGGCTTCTTTTTACACTTTCCAGGTTCCACTTGCAACTCAACTTTTGAACATATCATAATGCATTTGGTATCAATAACCATCCATTAACAATGCATTATAACACTATACAAGTCACATAAACCCCTCTTGTACAACCTAGGGTCATAAACTTTTAACTTTGCCAATTTCAATCCTATTACTTCCAAACTTGTTTCCTTACTTCTACCTTACACAATTTTTTATTCTAATTCCATTGGAATCATCAAAATTACCAAAATCACACTCCTTCATCAAAATACCATGTAGGCTTAGACAAAGCAAAAATTGACAACAATGTGGTTTTTCAACTTTTCTTTCCATACACATGCATAATCTCACTTCTAAATAACTTTCCAATCATTATTTAACACAAAATCAATCATCCACATACACATAGAATTTTTGGCCAGCAGCACCACACAAGGGTTTGAAATCTAAAATTCCAAAACAGCATCAAACCAACGCAATCCAACCATCAATAAGTTTGAAATCATGCACAGAATTGGATTATGGCATTTACCACTTTAAATCTCTTCTCTTCTTCACTTTCTCTCTCAAGAACCGTTGTAGGACTTTTCTTGATCTCTTTAAGAACACAATAAATCAGGAAAATAAACTGTTTAGAGGGAAGTAGATGCTTATAACTGATTTTTATTGAAGATTCCAAGCCATAACCAAATTTTTACCTTTGGTTTTGGCTTGATTCTTTTTCCTCTTCACCTCCTCTACCCCACAAATCCCCCTCTCTCTAGTCTCCTCTCTTAGGCCAAAAACAGGGAGCTTCTTGAGGGCTCTTGAGATTTTTATAAAATATGACACATGTTTTAATTACTTGTGGTCCCACTTTTTACTGATAAAGTAACTTTATACTAATAAATTCTATAACATGGTTATAATATCTTCTTCCTTTTAGTGTTAAAATAAGAAACTACATGTGGCAAAATTCCAAATCTCACAACTTTACTTTAGTAACTTTTGATTACCTTAAAGTTACTTTATCCTACCGGAAATGGTTTTTGAGAATTCCCAAATCACTTGACCAGTTCAAGATTATTAAAAATTTCCAAAATTCATCTGATCATTCCACAATTTTTCTTATCTCATTTCACTTTCAAAAAATGTTGTTAATGAATTTTCTTTCAAAAACCAAAATTCAGAGGATTTCAAACATTTTCTTTCCGTTCTAGCAAACTGTTTATGAATTAACCTTGGAAACAATTTTATAAGTTTCTATAATTACTGGGCTATTTTTTCTCATTTTAAAAATGGATATCTGAGGCCTCCAGATAATTTAAATAATTATGTTTAGCTGAAAATTCATTAATCAGTCAAACATTAAATAATTATTAAAAATTCATTCTGAGGTCATTTCTGTCTTTTTTACCTTCATTCTACCTCAAATATTGCTAAGAGAATTATTTCCTTCATTTCTAGGTTTTTGGGGTCTTTTTTTGATATCATGGTCAAAAATTACTAAAATGCCCCTTCAACTTTTCAAAATCATCATTTTGCCTTACTTTTTTTTTTTTACATTTGCAAAATGATACTTTTACCCCTCCTTTTACTTTCCTCTTCCACATGTATACCTTTCATTTCCTTTCCCTCTCCAGAAACGTAATGAATCTACAGCTACTTATTTAGCCTTTATTTCCAGTTACATAACACATGAATATCACACTAGGTCAAAAAGAAAACTAGCCACTCATGGATAAAATGAAATCCATATAAAATAAAGATAAAATCCAAAATCAACGCCAAATAAGAAGGATAAAGAAAAGAGAGCAAAAAAATGGAGTCTCCTTTTTGTCTGCTATTGTCATGAAATTTATCTACTAGCAAGATTTCGCCGCATGAAGTTCTATTTTAGACTAACTTTAAACATATAATAAATACAATAACTAAATTTCTTCTTTATATATTATTGGTACTTTATTAAAAAAATAAATACTGCGCTACATAAAAGAGCTAACGTAACAACAAATTAGTTACAAATCTTAGCCCAAAATCTGAAAAATAAAACATAACCATATAATAATGCTCAATAAATTTTAGGGAAAAATATCTTGTTAAAATTTAATAATTCAATAACTTAATTATATGTTACCTATATATCTAAATAGGTTTAATGTGTAAATTTGTCTTAGAAGTTTTTTCTTAGAAGAAATGTTACCTTGAAAGTTTCAAAATAGAGTGATATTGCCCTATTTTGTTAAAAAACTAATGTTGACCGTCAAAAAAATTAGCATTGACTAGTAACATTTTTAATAGTAAGGAGCAAAATACTCCTTTCTCAGACTTTTGGGGAAATTCCTATATTTTCGCGTGGTGGAGGAGGTTTTATGCTATTATTCAATCTTAAATAGTGCTGGATAAGTAAATGAGTGAAGGTTATAACCGCAGTTGATGAATTTTGCTCTTGATTTTCAAATTCTTGCTGACAAAACAATATCAAGCACTACCTTGCTGGCTAGAGTAAATAAAAACAAGTAGTATATATTGGATGATTGAGGCTATGACTCTTTTCACTTTTATTTAGATATTCTTTTTTAATATGATTGATGGACATTTAAATTTTTGTTTGTCTTCGATAACTGATTCGCTAATAAAATCTTTTGAAGAAAAATAAAATGAAAATGTGATATCACTTGTATAACCTTGTGCATTTGTTAAAAGATAAACATACCCTTTTTGGAGTAATATATTGTCATTCATGCATTACATATTTTCTTAGAAGTACAACTTCATGAAAATTGTCAGTGCATTTTACAAAAGTGCGTTTAACATATAATGTGGTAAAATATGTTTTAAAAATTCAAGTATTTATTTGTCAATAATGTTAAATTTCATTTGATAATATTTGAACTCATTGTCCACACGTATGGCATGGGGTACAGTACTCATGCGATGCACGGATGAATGGGTGGCCTTGTAACTATTAGAAAATATGAGATTATTATGTGATGGTTTGTTGAAAATCAAATATTTATTTCATCACATTTGATAACATAAAATATTTTTGAAGATAATATTAGGTATTTTGTTAGTAGGACACCTCCATCAAATTTGATATTACCATTCCGTCAAAAAAAAAACAAAAGATTTGATATTACCATATTAAATATAGGCATATATGTTACAACCTATAACTTCCCATGCATGAAGATTACACATAATGGATATAAACAAAGTGGATAATATGTGTAGAGGCTACAAGATATACAAAACCTAGAAAAACTACAATATCATCTAACCCCGTTAATTAATCCATCATTAAAATACATAAAAGTCACAAAGGTTATGATAGAAATCAAGAATCTACTTCATATCCTACATTCAGAGCCCATGATACCTTCCAAGATATTGGAAGCCCAATGACACGTTCAAAGAGAAAAATATAAAAGAGGCTTTATAAGCATTGATAAGAGACAAATTTGAGATGGAGTCCCAAACCAAAAATATAGAGAAAAGCCCTGTTAGGATAGGGTTTGACCAAGAGGGGGATGAATTAGTCTAAATAAATTTTTCGCAAACTTTGAAGATAAAACAGGGAGAGAAGAATAATGAACACGGAGATTTATCCTGGTTTGGTCCACTTGACCTACGTCCAGTCCTCAGAATCCTCTAACCTTTTCAAATCCACTAATAAATGAATATTACAACAATAATGAAGGAAGACTCTCCCCCTTCCTAAATCAATTCAACCCACTGACACTTTTGCTCGCGTCTCTTACACTCAGGATTCTCTAATCTTGAGTTACTCTATCAGAATCAATGTTTGAATAAGAATATTCTCCTTTCTGAGAATTAAATGATGAACACTGAAGTATTTATGATCGTGAGAAGGAAAATAGAGGAGGTAGATGAAGAACAATAAATGAATATTCCAGTAGTTGTGTTCTCTGCCTTCCGGACTTGAATGCTTCTCCTTTTATAGTTGGGCAGTATTAAATGTCTGTTAGAGACATTTTTGTTTCTGTTACTCTCATCGTCTTCTTTCAGCTTCTCGCATTAAATGCTTTTGACACGAAGTATGGTCATCTCTGTGATTAATCCTTTTTCGGTGAGGCAATCAAACGTTCCATACTCTGTTAATCGTTAAAATGAATGAGCATTTATGAGAGTAGATGAGATTCAAATAAATGAAGCATAAAGATGGAAACATTTGAGAATAATGAAAAGCTCTAACACTCTGAATAACTGTCAGTA
The DNA here is from genome assembly GCA_006871305.1 of Vachellia collinsii. Classification (NCBI taxonomy): domain Eukaryota; kingdom Viridiplantae; phylum Streptophyta; class Magnoliopsida; order Fabales; family Fabaceae; genus Vachellia; species Vachellia collinsii. The sequence goes on from QFDD01001240.1 coordinate 12,663, forward strand.
AAAGAGTACTCGAGTGATAAATAACAAAACTCGAGTGTTCGTGAGAAATAACAGTGAAGAATTTAGAACACTTTTGTTGTTACTCGAGTTTTGAAGATAAATCATGAAAGTTTTCTCATGACTCAAGTGATTATAAAGAAACTCGAGTGTTTGTAAGTTAATTTGAGACAACACTTTCAATGCTCATCAAGTTCTAACAAAAGTTTTGTCAACACTTGAGTTTTAGATAGTAAAACTCGAGTTTACATAAGTTTCTGTCAACTAAAACTCTACAAGTTCTTCAATACTATAGTTTTATACTCTAAAACTTCAGGTTTTAAGTATTTGAAATCATTACTTTCATTGCTCATCGAGTTTCATTTGAAGTATTTAGCTTGAAGATAAATTTTAGGCTTGATACTCGAGTTCTGTCTTCACAGGACTCGAGTTTTAGCAACACTTTTGCTGAAACTTCAAGTTTTTAAAGAAGTTCTGAAGTTCAAAAGATTTTCTCACTTCGAAACTCGAGTTCAAACTCTCAATACTCGAGTTTCATCAAAACAATAACTAAAACTTCAAGTTTTCAAAGAAGTGTTGTGGTTCAAAAGATTTCAGAGCTTGATACTCGACTTCTGTATGCCACAAGTCGAGTTTTAACAACTCTTCCACAAAACATGAGTTCCATTGAAAGTATTGGTTTTCTGAAACATGTTTTGGTTCTCGAAACTCAAGTATTGTCACTCAAAACTCGAGTGTTGTTAACACTTTCATTAAAACTTGAGTTCTACTTAGAGTTTTGGATTTCTGAAACTTGTTTCAATACTCGATACTCGAGTATTGACCCTCAGAACTCGAGTTTTGACAACACTTCCACTAGAACTTGAGTTCTCTTGAGAGTGTTGAGTTTTGATAGCATATTTTACACAATGGTACTCAAGTATTGACCCTTCGAACTCGAGTATTCTCAACACTTTCTCTAAAACTCAAAAATCACTTAAAGTGTTTGTGAAAACATTGAATTTTATCATAAGTTCAAAAAAAATAATTGTCATCATCAAAACATTGTCTCAACATTCTCCCCCTTTTTGATGATGACAAAACCAGTGAATAGCACATAAGCAACAAATAAAACATCTTAGAGTAAAAAAGGATGAATTGCAAGATGAACTTCATATAAAATTCAACAATAGAAACACATAAATAGAAGTTCAACAAAGTAATGACAAGCAACAAAAAGACAAGCAACCAATCAAATAACCACTTCTTCCCCTATTTGTCATCAATCAAAGAGGGTGAGAAGGAGAGGCAGAAGGCTCAACAGAAGGGGACTTAGGAATAGGTGGGACAGAAGATATAGGGACTGTTGGCTCAGAGGAAAGTGGGGGCTCAGAGGTAGAAGGCTCAGGGGCTGCAGGTGGCTGGTTAGGCTTAGAGGCATGATACTCAATGAGAAGCACTGGTGAAGAGTCAAGAGTAGGAGCAGCAAATGCAGATGGCTCAGATGAAGGAGTAAGAGGGGCCTTAAAGCCTCTGATGAAATCCTCTATTGAAGTCATCCTCCCTTCCAGAGAGGAGAGTCTGGAATCTACTGAAGACTTCAATGATGCCACTGCCCAATCAAGTGTCCTCCTAGTGAAGTAATTAGCAGCAACCTTTAGCAAATTGGAGACATAGGCCTGAGTCTCACTATGGAATGCCTGAGTGCAGTCTTCTCCCATCTTCCTAAACTCTGTTTGCATCAACTACTGGTGGAGGCCTGAGTAATGGATGGGGCAGAGGTAGGCTGATGTGGAGCAGAAGACTGAGCCCCATCTTGAAGCACTCTGGATGGTCCAAAGGCTATTCTCTTCCTCTGCTTGCTCTCCACAGTGGTCTGCCCTGATGCTATTACCTCAATCTTCATCCGGTGAAGATGAGTCTTTGTGAACAGAAGGGACTTCTGATCCTTCATGATGTGCCAAATCCTGTGCTGCTTTAGGATCCTTGAGACCAAGCAAGGATAGGGAACAGACATCCTCGTAGACTTGGAGAATCTGAATCTCCTTATCTCATCAAAAACCAATTGCCCTATGTTCATCTTCTCCTTAGCCATAATGGATGCCATCATATGGTAGTCAGAGGAAGACATGTGAGTATAGTTCTTGCTCTTATTCACTAAACATCTAGTATAGATGTACTGAATCACCCTCTGAAGTGGTGGCATGGCAGCAGGCTCAAAGTTCAGCCCTGTAAATGGCTCTCCTGGCCTAAGTAACTCAGAAATCTCCTCGGGTGTGAAAGTCCTAAACTCTGAATCAAATTGATGAGTGCCCATATAAGAGTTCAGCAAATCAGGAGGAATACTAATATCATCTCCCTTAATCTTAGTCCTCATGGAATACAAGATAATTTTTCCAGTAGCATCCTTAGCAGAATCAGATTTCATATAGTTATAAAAAATTATGACCATATCAGGGGAGTATGTGGTATCAATCTTTAGCAAGTTCTCATAATGTTCCAAGTATTCCTTTATATCTATCCCCAATTTCTTCACGTAGTCTAAATCAACAAACATAGTAGGACACAGATCCCTAAACTTATATGCATTTTCATAGACACTAGGAGTTTGAGGATTAATGTAAACATTTCTCACATTGAAACCTGTGGTAGCCACTCCTCCTGTTTGCTCAGATGCTTGGGGTGTCTCTGATGTAGTACCCTTCTGTGCCTTCATCTTCCTCCTTGGTACAGATACCCGAGAGCCAGGGGAAATACTCTTAGTGTCTAAGTCTGAATGCTCTGGTTGAGAGGCCTCTGACTGTGAAGTGGAAGTCATTGGAGCCTGGCCCTTTCCCTTAGTGCTCAGAATGGATTTAGGATTGCTTGGTCTTGATTTTCTGGTCAAGGGCACCTCTAATTGCCCTTCCTCCAAAGGCTCTGTTATTCAGACTCTTTTGGGAGGAGGAGGAAGAGATGATTGGGATTGCGATGGGCCACTTGCAGTTGATTTTCCTGACATTGGAGGATTTTTAGGAGTGTATTTGGTGCGGGCCATGCTTTAGAAAGTGAAAAGGGAAGAGAAATTGAAGATTTGAGATAAGAGAGTGTCGTCGACATCGAAGAAGAAATGAGGGGATTTAATTGGTGAAAATGGAAAAATGAAGGGGTGTAAGATGAGGGGTTATGATCGAAGACAGTTATGAGGAGGAACGAAATGGTTTTTGGATGAAAATAACAGTTACATCAAAATTGGGTAGAGAGAGGTTAGGGTTTACTCGAGTTTCTGAAAGTGAAAAGTGAGGGTTTATTGAGTTTTTGGAGCATTTTAGTCTCGGTGACACTCAGAACTCAAGTTTTGTGACACAAAACTGGAGTATCGGGCATGCAAAAAGCTGAAAATAACACTATCACTCGAGTTTTGCCCTTCAAAACTCAAGTTTGGATGAGTTGTACTCGAGTTTTATGCATAAAACTCAAGTTTCGTGGTCCAAAAGATGAACAGACACAATAGAACTCGAGTTTTACTCAATTAAACTTGAGTTTTGAGACCTAGGATATGAAGGTCTTATGAGTACTCAAGTTTTATCATTAAACTCAAGTATTATAGTATCTAAATATGAAAAGATTTAGCTATACTTGAGTTTTGTCCTCTGAACTCGAGTATTTACTTGTACTCTTACAGAAAGTTGAGTTTTATTGCAAGTGATGCCTCTAAGAGTTTTGAAACTCGAGTGTTGATATCCATAACTCGAGTATTGTGAAAACTTTCTTCTACCATCGAGTTTTGGGTCAAGTGATGACCAATAACACTCGAGTTTTGATACTAAAACATGAGTATCATGGTCTTTATCCCAATTCTGCTCTAAACTCTTGTCCAAACTCGAGTTTTCTTCTTATAACACTCTAGTGTTACATCTTTTTCTTCAAGTTTTCACTGGAAGTGATCATTTCTTTAATAACATTTCTTCCAGAACTCGAGTTTTGCTAAGAGTGAAACTTGCTCTGTTCTTTGTGATGAAAAGCAGAGACTTGCAAAACTTATTGAAAATACTACGATGATAAAGTTAGTATACAATCATTAAAACATTAACATTAAAAGAGAAATTACTTACAATTCATTGGGATTTACCATTCACAATTCTCTCCGTATATTTATAAATTATTCTCTGGCAAGGGGTTTTGTGAAGATGTCGCCACTTGTTGGTGAGTTAGAATGAACATGACTTTGACATCCTTTTTCTAAACATGGTCCTGAATGAAATGATGACGAATGTCTATGTGCTTTGTTCGGGAGTGATGCACAGGATTCTTTGTAAGACTAATAGTACTCGTGTTATCACAGAGGATGTGAATTTCTGTGAGGTTCATTCCCAAATCCTGAAGTTGTTGGTTCATCTAGAGTACTTGTGCACAACAGCTAGCAGCAGCAATGTATTCAGGTTCAATTGAAGATAATGACATTGTTGATCGCTTCTTGTTGAACCATGACACCAATGAAGCTCCAAGGAATTGACAGTGACCACTCGTGTTTTTTCTATCTGTTTTGTATCCTGCATGGTCAGATTCTGAATATCATATCAAATATTCATTGTTACCTTTTGGATACCATATTTTGAGGTCAATGGTTCCAACTAGATATCTGAAAATCCTCTTTGGGTGCAGCTTGATATCTAGCACACATTTCAACGCTGAATTGAATGTCTGATCTGCTAGCAGTGAGATAGAGTAATGATCCTATCATTCCTATATATCTTTTGATGTCAAAGTCTTTCCCATTCACATTTGCATCAAGTAAGGCTGTGGAGCTCATGGGGTTATCTGTACTTCTACACCGCTCCATTCCAAACTTCTTCAGTAGCTCTTTTAAGTATTTGGTTTGGCTTATGAAGATTCCATTTTTCCTTTGTTTGATTTGAAGTGCAAGGAAGAAGTTTAATTCTCCCATCATGGACATTTCAAATTCTCCCTATATTGTCTTGGCAAACTCTTGACAAAGATCATTGTTAGTGGCTCCAAAGATAATGTCATCAACATATATTTGAACAATAAGCACATTAGAGTTAATATATTTATTAAATAAAGTTGTATCTACTTTCCCTCTGACAAAACCTTTGTTATTCAAAAATTTGCTCAACCTTTCATACCAAGCTCTTGGTGCTTGCTTTAAACCGTAAAGTGCTTTCTTTAGTTTGTAAACATGATTTGGTTTTGGAATATCTTCGAAACAAAGAGGTTGCTCAACACAAACTTCTTCCATAATAAAATCATTCAGAAAAGTATTCTTAACATCCATTTGAAATAGTTTGAAATCTTTAATACAAGCAAAAGCAAGAAGTACCCGTATTGCTTCCAATCTGGCTACTGTTGCATAGGTTTCCTCATAATCAATTCATTCTTCTTGATTATAACCTTTTGCTACCAATCTAGCTTTGTTTTTGACAATTACTGCTAATTCATCAAGTTTGTTCTTGAATACCCATTTTGTTCCAATGACTGGATGGTCATTAGGATGGGGTACCAAGTCCCACACTTGATTTCTTTCAAATTGATTTAATTCTTCCTCCATTGCAATAATCCAGTCATTGTCAAACAAAGCATCTTCAATATTTTTGGGTTCTATCTCAAATATAGAAGCTGAGAATTGAGCTTCATTTAGAAATTTTCTTTATGTCTGTACACCTTCATTCACTTCTCCAATCACTTGATTTAGAGGGTGATTTCAGATGTATTTCCACAACTTTGGTTGAGAGGTTTGAAAAGGTTCATCTGATGGATCCTCCTCAGGATCATTATCTGATGAAGTCACATTTTGAAATTCTTTTGAAATAACAATTTCATCATCAATCAAAGGTTTTGTTTGAGGTTCAGTTTCAACAAATTTGACGTGTATTGATTACCCAACAACACAAGTACATTTATTAAACACTCTGTATGCTTTACTTCTATTTGAATAACGAAAGAATAAACCTTCATCAAATCTAGGATCGAATTTACCAATATTTTCTTTCCCATTGTTGTGAATGAAGCATTTACTCCCAAAGATGTGAAGATGAGAAAGATTTGGCTTTCTTCCTTTGTATAGCTCATAGGGTGTCTTTCCAAGTGATGATATGATGTAGGCTTTGTTGGAAATGTAGCAAGCTGTGTTGATTGCATCAGCCCAAAAGAATTGTGACATTTGTTTCTCAATCATCATTGCCCAAGCCATGTTTGTCAGAACTCTGTTCTTCCTTTCTACAACTCGATTTTGTTGTGGGGTCCTAGGAGCTGAGAAGTTGCGGTTGATTCCTTTGCCTTCATAGTAAGTTGCAAAGTCACCATTTTCAAATTCTCCTCCATGATCTGTCCTAATTGACACAATAGACATACCGTTCTCATTTTGGACCTTCTTGGCAAATATAACAAATAACTCAAACGTTTCATTTTCAGATGACAAAAACATAGTCCATGTGAATCTTGAATAATCATCAACTATAACAAGTGTATAAAGATTTCCACCAAGACTTTTCACTCTTGCTAGACCCATCAAATCCATATGAAGAGTTCAAGGGGTCTTTTGGTTGAAATTTCATTTTTGGATTAGAAAGAAGACTTGTTTTGTTTTCCCATTTGACATGCATCACAAATCAAAATCACTTTTAACTTTGAGCTTTGGAATACCTTGAACTAAATCATGTTTGATCAACTTGTCAAGTTGATTCATATTGACATGAGCTAAACGTTTATGAAAGGTAAAAACTTGAGTGTAACCATACTCGAGTATCGAGAGCTAGAATATGAAAGGTCTTATGAGTACTCAAGTATTATCATCAGAACTTGAGTATTACAGTATTAAAATATGAAAAGTCTTACCTATACTCAAGTTTTGTCTTCTGTACTCAAGTATTTACCTGTACGCTAATGTGAACTTGAGTTTTGTTGCAAGTGAAGTCTCTGAGGACTCTGGTACTCGATTATTGGAATCCAAAACTCGAGTATCATGAACATTTTCCTCTGCTATCGAGTTTTGGGTCAAGTGATGACCAATAACACTCGAGTTTTGACACTGGAACTTGAGTATTGTGGTCTTTTTCCCAATTTTGCTCTAAACTCTTGTTATAACTGTAGTATTCTCCTTATAACACTTCAATGTTACCCTTTTTTTCAAGTTTTCACTAGAAGTGATGGTTTTTCTTCTGTGACACTTCTTCCTGAACTTGAGTGATGCTTAGAGTGGAAGTTGCTATGTTCTTTATCATGAAAACAGACACCTATAAAACTATCTAAAATACTCCAATGATAAAGTTAGTATTCAATCATCAAAACATTAACAATAAAAGAGAAATTGCTTACAATTCATTGGCATTTACCATTCCCAATTCTCTCTGTATATTCATAAATTGTTCTCTCGCGAGAGGTTTTCCAAAAATGTCTGCCACTTGCTACTGAGTTGGAATGAACATGACTTTGACATCCTTTTTTTGAACATGATCCTGAATAAAATGATCATGAATGTCTATGTGCTTTGTTAAAGAGTGATATACAGGATTCTTTGCAAGACTAATAGTACTCTTGTTGTCACAGAGGATGGGAGTTTATGTGCAGTTCATTCCCAAATACTGAAGTTGTTGCTTCATCTAGAGTACTTGTGCACAACAGCTAGCAGCAGCAATGTATTTAGCTTCAGTTGAACATAATGATACAGTTGATTGCTTCTTGCTGAACCAGGACACCAGTGAACCTCCAAGGAACTGATAGTGACCACTCGTGCTTTTTCTATCTGTTTTGTATCCTGCATGGACAGAGTCAGAATATGATATCAAATATTCATTGTTACCTTTCGGATACCACATTCCAAGGTCAATGGTTCTAGCGAGATATCTGAACATTCTCTTAACATTTTCTGCATGTGATTCTTTGGGTGCAGCTTGATATCTAGCACACATTCCAATGCTGAATTGAATGTCTGGTTTGCTGGCAGTGAGATAGAGTAATGATCCTATATATCATTCCTCTATATCTTTTGATGTCAAATTCTTTCCCATTCACGTCTACATCAAGTAAAGCTGTGGAGCTCATGGGAGTGTCTGCACTTCTACACTGCTCCATTCCAAACTTCTTCAGCAGCTATTTCAAATATTTAGTTTGACTTATAAAAATTCCATTCTTCCTTTGTTTGATCTGTAGTCCAAGGAAGAAATTTAATTCTCCTATCATGGACATCTCAAATTCTCCCTGCATTGTCCTGGCAAACTCTTGACAAAGATCATTGTTAGTGGCTCCAAAAATAATATCATCAATGTATATTTGAACAATGAGCACATCAGAGTTAATATGTTTATAAACAAAGTTGTGTCTACTTTCCCTCTGACAAAAACTTTGTTAATAAAAAATTTGCTCAACCTTTCATACCAAGCTCTTGGTGCTTGTTTTAAACCGTAAAGTGCTTTCTTTAATTTATAAACATGATTTGGTTTTGAAATATCTTCGAAACCAGGAGGTTGCGTAACATAAATTTCTTGCATAATGAAACCATCCAGAAAAGCACTCTTAACATCCATTTGAAAAATTTTGAAATCTTTGAGACAAGCAAAAGCAAGAAGTACCCGTATTACTTCCAATTTGGCTACTGGGGCATAGGCGTAATCAATTCCTTCTACTAGATTATAGCCTTTTGCCACCAGTCTAGCTTTGTTTCTAACAATTACTACTGATTCATCAAGTTTGTTCTTGAATAGCCATTTTGTTCCAATGATTGGATGGTCATTAGGACGGGGTACCAAGTCTCACACTTGATTTCTTTCTAATTGATTCAATTCTTCTTCCATTGCAACAATCCAGTCATTGTCAGACAAATCCTCTTCAACATTTTTGGGTTCTATCTTAGATATAAAAGCTGAGAATTGAGCTTCGTTTAGAAATTTTCGTCAAGTTTGTACACCTTCATTCACTTCTCCAATCACTTGATTGAGAGGGTGATTTCAGATGTATTTCCACGACTTTAGTTGAGAGGTTTGAAAGGGTTCATTTGATGGATCCTCCTCAGGATCATTATCCGATGAAGTTATATTTTGAAAATCTTTTGAAAAAACAATTTCGTCATCAACCAAAGGTTTTGTTTGAGGTTCAATTTCAACAAAATTGATGTGTATTGATTCCTCAACAGCACACGTATGTTTATTAAACACTCTATATGCCTTACTTCTATTTGAATAACCAAGGAATAAACCTTCATCAGATCTAGGATCGAACTTACCGATGTTTTCTTTCTCGTTGGTGTGAATTAAGCATTTACTCCCAAAGATGTGATGATGAGAGAGATTTGGCTTTCTTCCTTTGTATAGCTCATAGGGTGCCTTTCCAAGTGATGATCTGATGTACGCTCTATTGGAGATGTAGCAAGCAGTGTTGATTGCATCAGCTCAATAGACTTGTGACATTTGTTTCCCTATCATCATTGCCTGTGCCATGTTTGTCAGAACTCTGTTCTTCCTTTATACAACTGCATTTTGTCGTGGGGTTCTTGGAATTGAGAAGTTGTGATTGATTCCTTTCATTTCACAGTAGGTTGCAAAGTCTCCATTTTTAAATTCTCCTCCATGATCTGTCCTGATTGACACAATAGACACACCTTTCTCATTTTGGACCATCTTTGCAAATACAATGAATAACTCAAACGTTTCATTTTTAGATGACAGAAACATAGTCCATGTCAATCTAGAATAATCATCAACTATAAAAAGTGTATAAAGGTTTCCTCCAAAACGTTTTACTCTTGCTAGACCCATCAAATCCATGTGAAGAAGTTTAAGGAGTCTATTAGTTGAAATTTCATTTTTCGATTTGAAAGATGACTTGTTTTGTCTTCCCATTTGACATGCATCACAAATCAAGTCACTTTTGACTTTGAACTTTGGAATACCTTGAACTAAATCATGTTTGATTAATTTTTCAAGTTGATTCATATTTACATGGGCTCAACGTTTATACCATAGATAACTATCATCAGCTTGACTAATAAAACATGAATTAGTAAAAGAGTTTTCTATGTCAAGAGTGTAACAGTTATCGTCCCTGGGTGCTCGTAGTTGAATGTTTATCTTTTCTTTATCAATGGATTAATCCTTCTTGTTGACGATAAAGCACTCTTGTGAATCAAAGATAACCCAGTTATCTCTGTCAGTGCTTTGAGTTACACTCAGCAGGTTATGACAGAGCCCCTCTACATGATAAACATCTTTGACTGGTATTCCATTTGTGTAGCCAATTTCACCAATCCCAGTAATTTTTCCTGATTGATGCTTACTTTTCCTCCAGTATTTGATCGTAAGTTTGTAAATTTGCTCTTGTCCTTTGTCATGTGTCTTGAGCATCCACTATTGATGTACCATTTGTTTGATTTGGATACTCTAAGACATACCTGCAAAAAATTAGGTTATAGTTTTAGGTACCCAAAACTTGTTGCGTCCTTTGAGGTTAGTTTGATGAGTTTTAAACTCATTTGAACCTTTGGGTATCCATTTATATGTTCCTAGAGTTTTCTTTTTCCCAAAATAATGGGAAGTAGTTATGTGACCTTTTCTGTTGTATTAATTACATAAAGCAAATGGTTCAGAAGTATGAATAGATTGTTGGAAATATTTGAGATAGCTTTTACCTCCGTCTCTTTTCTTTCCCTTCCTATTATCACAAATTGGATTATACCCTATTGCAGTTCAATCATTTACAACTTTCTGACTCTTTAATATAACTTTTAGCATTTCACTTCCTTTAGTAAATTTTTCCAAAGCCTTGTTTAAACGTTCATTTTCCTTTTTCAAAGCTAGACATTCTAGGCAATTATCAATGACTACCTTTGTTACAGGTTTTTCCAGCTCTTTGACCTTCTTTCTTAAACTAGCTAATTCTTTGGAAAATTTAAGTAATTCAATGTGCATTTCATCATATTCTAAACGTAACTAATCATAAGTTGGTTCAACAATGATTACCTCTTCTGTCTCTGAGTTTTCTTCTTCTTGAGCCATGAGACAAATGTTCGCTTTTTCCTCAGGATCACTTTCTTCTTCTGATGAGCTGTCTCCCCATATCCCAAACACATAATCTTTCTTCTTTTTGAATGATTTGAACTTTTTCTTCTCTTTGTTTCATCAGGATAGTTGAGGACAGTCTGCTTTAATATGGCTCGGTCTGTTGTATTCAAAGCAAACAATTTCTTTACTTGAAGCACCTTTTTGAAACCTTCTCGGATTTTGATCTTTCCAATAAAGCTTCTTGAATCTACCAACCACCATGGCCAACTCTTCATCTTCTACTTCATCTTCTTCCTCGACCCCTGTTTCTGGTTCCTTCTCCTTTATTGACTTGAGAGCTAGACCTTTCTTCTTCTTATCTTCTATGCCAGATAGTTCCTTTTTAAAATTTTGTTTACTTTTGTATTATGTGAAACTTCCAGAGAGAGCAGGTACTAACATTATTCACTCCCCTCTTGACTCTTCAATGGCCGTAACTTTAGCTTCCCAATTGTCAGTAAGTATATTGACTATCTTTCTCAGTTGAGTGCATTGGTCGTAAGTTTTTTCGAGGGCAGTCAATTTGCCAATGAGATGAGTATGTCTCATTTCAAATTCTGTGATTGATTCTCCCTCCTTCATTCTGAGTAAATCATACTCAGTTGTGAGAGTATTCACTCTTCCTCATTTGACAGCTTCTGTTCCTTCGTAGGCTATCTCTAAAGCTTCTCACATACGTTTGGATGAGGGAAGTCTGCATATTCCGAAGAAATCATCTTTGTTTAAGGAAGCCTGCAATATCAAAACAGCTTTTCTATTAAGTAAAACTTTCATTGAGTTTTGTTCATCAAACTCGCTGTGAGTTTTAGGAACAAGTATGTCATCGACTTTCTTTTGAGGAATAAAATTTCCCAGTTCAAAAACATCCCATAAATCTAAATTAGTGGCCAAGATAGAGTTTTGAAATTTTATTTTCCAGAAAGAAAAATGTTGACTGTTAAACACAGGAGGTCTAGTGATGGATGCCCCGTCACTGATAATATGTTCACCAAATCTTGCCATTGATCGCTCTTGAGACTGTTAAGTCCTTTATACAAGAGACCTACTCTGATACCAAATGCTAGGATTGGATTTGACCAAGAGGGGGGGTGAATTGGTCTAAATAAATTTTTCGCAACTTTTGAAAATAAAACAGAGAGAGAATAATAATGAACACAGAGATTTATACTGGTTTGGTCCACTTTACCTACGTCCAGTCCTCATAATCCTCTAAGCTTTTCAAATCCACTAATCAACAATTATTACACCAATAATGAAGGAAAGACTCTCCCCCTTCCTAACTCAATACAGCACATTGACACTTTTTCTCGTGTCTCTTACACTCAAGATTCTCTAATCTTGAGTAACTCTCACAGAATCAATGTTTGAATAAGAATATTCTCCTTTTTGAGAATTAAATGATAAGCACTGAAGAATTTATGATCGTGAGAATGAAAATAGAGGAGGTAGATGAAGAACAATAAATGAAGTATTCTAGTAGTTGTGTTCTCTACTCCTCTTGACTTGGATGCTTCTTTATTTATAGTTGGGAAGTAATAAATGTCTGTTAGAAACATTTTTGTTTTTGTTACTCTCATCGTCTTCATTCAGCTTCTGGCATTAAATGCTTCTGACACAAAGTATGGTCGTCTCCTGAGATTATGTGTGTTGAATGCTTTTCTGGTGAGACAATTAGTCGTTCCATACTCTGTTAATCATTAAAATAAATGAGCATTTATAAGAGCAGATGGGATTCAGATAAATGAAGTATAAAGAAGGAACGATTTGAGAATAACGAAAAGCTCTAACACTCTAAATCACTGTCAGTAAAAGAGTACTCGAGTGATATAGAGCAATACTTGAGTGTTTGTGAGAAATAACAGTGAAGAATTCAGAATACTTTTATTGTTACTCGAGTTTTGAGGATAAAGCTTGGAAGTATTCTCATTACTTGAGTGATTATAGAGATACTCGAGTGTGAGTCAATTTGTTAAAATACTTTCAATGCTTCTCGAGTTCTAACAAAAGTTTTGTCAATACTTGAGTGTTAGACAATAAAACTTGAGTTTAACAATGTTTCTATGAAGCAAAACATTAAAGATCCTTTAATACTCGAGTTTTATGCTCTAATACTCGAGTTTGAAGCATTTTAAATCAACACTTCTATTGCTCATCGAGTTTCCTTTAGAGTATTCGGCCAGAAGATAAATTTTAGGCACGATACTCAAGTTTTGTTTCACAGGACTCAAGTATTAGCAACACTTTTGCTGATACTTCAAGTTTCCAAAAGAGTATTGAAGTTAAAAGGGATTTTCTCAACTTGATACTCGAGTTCTATTTCACAGTACTCAAGTTTTGACATCACTTCCAAGGATAACTTGAGTCTTGGTTGAAAGTGTTCTATTTTGAAGACAATTTTGAGGCTCAAAACTCGAGTGTTGTATACCAGTACTCGAGTGTTAACAACACTTTAACTAAAACTTGAGTTTCATTGAAAGTATTGGTTTTCTGAAATCTGTTTTGGCACTCGATACTCGAGTATTGTCACTCACTACTCGAGTGTTGTCAATACTTCCTATAAAACTTGAGTTCTAATGAGAGTGTTGGATTTCTGAACCTTGTTCAACACTCGATACTCGAGTATTGACACTCAGTACTCAAGTGTTGTCAATACTTCCATCAGAACTTGAGTTCTCCTGAGAGTGTTGAGTATTGATCCTCATCACCCGAGTAATTTCAACACTTTCACTAAAACTCAAAAATTACATAAAATGTTTGTAAAAATATTGAATTTTAACATAATTTCATAAACATATTTGTCATCATCAAAACATTATCTCAACATGATCAAAAACTAAAATATCCCCCTTTTAAAGGCAGTGCTGACTAGATGTTTATCTTGATTTGGGAATGAAATTTGATCAAATATTTCAAATGAATGATTGTCCTCAACAAAAACCGGTCAAATTAGCTTTCCTTCAATTTTTTGGTTGTGCCCTTTTGGTGGGAGGATCTTCAGTTAAAGACGTGTCTTAAAAGGAAAAATCTACCTCGGACTTTGGATAAGTTGAGAAAAATATGTTCCTAGCTACCACTATAGGGAACTCAATGGAAAGATGAGACTATTCAACCAAGGGTCTATGATTGTGGAGCAGTATGTTTATGAGCTTGATCGCCTAACGATGAGAGTTGGGTTACAAGAAGATGAAGAAGCCTCTATGACTAAGATTATTGATAGATTTAGGCAAGAAATTATAGATAAAGTATATATGTGTACCTTTGGACATAAGGAGGAGCTAGTCCACAAAGCCATCAAAGGTGAGAAAAGAATGAAGACCAAACAATCTAAGTGATCATCTTCTAATGGGAGGGCTCTAAATCAACCTCAAATGGAAGGATATTAAGGCTAAGGGTGAATTGTCATATCCACATAAGGCTAAGGAGGAATCCAAGTCCATATTTGATGGTGGTAAGACATCTAACTCACGATTTTCATCTTTCGCTAAGACATCTTCTCTTGAATGTTGTAGATGTTATGGAAAAGGACATATTGCTACATAGTGTCCCAACAAGAGAGCTATGATTCTTAAAGATAATGGAGAGTATGAAAGTGAACATAATGACAGTGAGGATGAATATGAAGGCATGCCCCATTGACTAATGCACTTGATTTTGAAGGAGTAACAACCAGTGAAGTTCTAATCAACATCCGTTTCTTACATATGCAACCTCAAGAAGACAAAGACAACGAGGAAAGGGAGCGTATGTTCTATACTTAGTGTCATATACAAGAAAAGAGGTGCATTATGATAATTGATAGTGGGAGCTATGCAAACACGAAAAGTACCATCTTGGTGGATAAACTAAAATTGCCAATTACTCCCCATCTTAAACAATATAAGTTGAAATGGTTTGATGATCATGAAGAGAAGGCTACCAAGCAAGTTTTGGTCTCCTTTTCCATTGGAAAATACCTGGTGATGAAGTATTATGTGATGCAACCTAGTGCCCATAATTGGTTGTCATATATTACTTGGGCATCCATGACAATTTGATAAGAGATCCCAGCATGATGGTTACAGGAACTCATATACCTTTAGGCATAACAACCATAAAACTACTTTACTGCTTATCTGGCCTATCCAAGCATATGGGATCATGTTAGCAGTGCAAAATATTTCAATATGCGACACAAAATTAATTTTGAAAAAGGAAGGGGAGTAAAGAGAAAAGAAAAAGGAGGGAAAAAATAAATTAGTTTGCTTGCAAAAAAAATAGAGAGATTAAGAGTGCTTTAGAGGAAGGGAAATTGATTTTGAAATTTGTTTATCTACTAACAACATTGATCCTTCTTTGCCTACCTACATTTCTTCTTCATTGCAGGATTTTGAAGATTTATTTATTGAAGAGATACCTAATGGATACCCCCTTTAAGAGGCATTGAACATCACATTGATTTTGTCCTTGGATGTTGTATTCCAAATAGGACAGCATATAGAACAATTCCAGAGGAAGATAAGGAGATCCAAAAGTAGGTTGATGATTGATTTGACCAAGTTCTACTGCAGTAATTCATGTCTAATTGCATGATTTTAGAGGAATTAACTGGTTTAAAATGCATGTTTTGATGTGAATTGTAATAATATGCTTTTATGGATTTTAATTCCCATTAGGCGTTGTTTGTTAAGATAAAAATATCTAATTGTGCATTATTTTAATTAATCCTCATAAATGAGTTGGGATTAGATTTTACAAGAGCCTAAAATGATTTTTCAGGTCAAGGGGTCAAGAGGAAAATGCTTAAAGAGGGCTCAAATTTGAGGAAATAGTTGTGAAATGGCCAACTAAATGAAGTTGCGCGTTTTGGCTTTCAGGTCGCGACTTACAACTATTACGTCGCGACTTAAATGACTAATAGGTCGCAACTTGAATGAAAGTATGTTGCGACTTAAATACATCTGAGGCAGAATCAGGTTATATACCTCAGATTGCGATTTTTGGGAGGAGGAATGGAATGCCAGCCACCTACACTCGTGCAAACCTTTCCCTTTTCGTCTTCTAGGGTTCTTCAAGGGTTCTTGAAGTTCTCCCACTTCTAATCATTGATTGGGATCAATTTCTACTCACCATTCCACCACTTTCTGCTTCATCCATAATTCCACTCCATCTTCCATGGCTATTGCTGAGATTCCAAGACTTCCAACAGCTGTTCCTGAGGCCATGAGAGGCTAAAACGTTTTGCCTTGAGGAGTTTGATGAGAGCCTGAGCTTGGGACTTCATTTGGGGAGTTTTACTTCATCCTTTCCATTATTGTTCATATCATTGCAGTTATTCTTAGTTAGAATTTCTGGTTTTGTAATGTGGATTGGATCATGAGATTTGTTCTTGGTATTTGTTTTGTAATGAGGATGTTTTATTTGGTCTTGTGAATTTGGTTGGGTTCAATCAATGTTC